>OX632361.1:29685754-29785754 GCA_951751655.1 Ophion costatus
AAGAAGGACGCGATATATCCGTGCAGAAATTGTCGCAGGTATTCAATTGGATTTTCATACTTGTCCCTGCTTTCTGGTAGAGATCCAATGGGTCCTGCATTGGATCCATATACTGTACATCGGATTCTAATCGGGATCGCCATTAAAGTCCAATGTACGAATCCAATTTGTATGCTAAAGGGTTCTCATGTTTCAGATTTCGATACGATTCTTGACAGATCACATGGATTCTCTACGTTGAATTTTGTAAATAAAATATATGTGTTTATAAAATGAGTGGGTCGTGAGGAGTTTCGGGACAATTGACGAGATGTTGCCATTTGATTAAAATTCGTACAGTAAATTCTTTTCCATGTACTGGATGCACCCTCCAAATGTCAAAATAATTATGTATTTCTTCATAGAAACGATGGTTTCTATGAAGTTTACAATTGAAGAAACGAAATAGTATAGAAAAATGTTTAAAATTTTGTGAAAATCTGTCTCATCGCTCGTTATGACACTGATGACAACGTCATTATGACACTGATGATGTCATCATGATGTACCTACTGAGTGAAAATCTGTCATATCTCTCAGTACATTATGGCAATTTCGGCTCCCTTTTCGTTATGACAATTGGGCATCTCCCTATGTTAAAAAGTGCTTCTTTAATTGTATATTTTATCGAAACGGTATATACGATCGATTCAAAATGTAGAGGGTGTATTCAGTATATGACAAAGAATTGACTGCGTGAGTTTGAATTTAATGGAAAAATATCGTCGATGGTCCCGAAAATCCTTTAAAAAATATAAATCTTATCTCGAAGACGTATAAATCGATTGAAAAAGTATATCTTAAAAATCGATTTGGAACACATTACTAAAAATCTACTGTAACTATCGGGTTTGTTATTTACTTTACTGCACTTTGACATGATAGCGATACACAAGTACATGCTCACGAAGCGTGCAGGGTTTTTTCGTGGCATTTCGTATATTTTGGATTCGAACTTGGTAAGAATCGTCGGACGGTACTTATCGAGGAACACTGCAGAACCCAATTGGATCTCAATGAGGAGTCCTCTATGTGCGGTGTCTGAAACAAATCCCTATAGAGATTTCCCAACACATTTGTGCACGTTTTTCAAGATATCCAACAAATCCCAGTTCAGAATTTCAAATAGAAGTTCACAAACGACGACAATCGGGAAGTAGCTCGGTATCCGTTTGGATTACAACGAGGACTCCCTACGTGCGGCGTACCTAACAAATCCCTATAAGTATGTGGTAGGATCTGGAGACTCCCCAACAAATTTCTGCACGGGTAATTGAAAGATCGTTTGTATATTACGAAATTGTTAATGCTTTGTAAGCTCATGTCGGTCGTTAGGAAGAGTCTAGTTTGCCTCAAATTACAAAGGTTCACAAATGAATTTGCCTCAAACTGCAGAATGATCACATCGCTTATTCGTGTCACGAGGTGTCTGATTTAACAAAAGAAAAAAAAATAACAAAATCGCGGAGGTCGATCCGTTGTGATCCTCGACATGCAGAATGTACATCAGGGTACTTAATAATTTCTCAGACGTTTCGTATTTTTCCTTGCATCGTGACTAAATACCTATCCTCTCGTAACCAGCCTGCTCCGACGATCAATCTTCCACGCGTGAAACTCTACTTTTTTTTTAACTCGGAACATATTTTAACGCTCGTGAATTTCCTTCTGGCATCTTCGAGGCCTCTTCGGGGATACGATGCACACGCAAAATGATATCTGGTGCTGGAGGACCTCCAGCACTTAAATTTTATTTTTTTAAACAAGTTAAGGAGTTTTGGGACAATTGACGATATGTTACCATTTCATTCAAATTTACACAGTAAATTCTTTGTCATCCACTGGATGCACCTTCCAAATTTTATTTATAAAACTGTTTCTATAAAGTTAACAATCGAAAAAAAAACTTTCCAATACAGAGGAATTCCTACGCACATCGCTGCATGTCACTTTTACGCTGTAAATCATGTCAAAAACTGTTTAAAATGTTATGAAAAGCTGTCAAATCACTCAATGCCTACATCATGACAATTTCGTCCCCCTCTACATTATGACACTTATGCATCTCGCTGTGTTAAAAAGTGTTTCTTCAATTGTGAATTTCATAAAAACGGTGCAGACGGTCGATTTAAAATTCAGAGGGTGCGTTCGGTACACGACGAAGAGTTTACTGTATAAATTTGAATCCAATGGTAACATATCGTCAATTGTCCCGAAACTCCTTAAGGATGTTAAGTCCCTATGAAACATGTTAATGTTAATTGTTCAATAAATAGCTTCTTAATCGTCATGAAATTTTTACACCACCTCCTGAATACTTCATGTAAAAACATACCAAATTTTCGGAATTCTATCATCATTACTCCAACCTCCTTAAGGGTTCAAATAAAAAATGATAAGAAAATTCTGAAAATTTGGTATGTTTTTGTATGAAGTATTTAAGAGGTCGTGTTAAAATTTCACGACGATTAGGAAGCTCGTTATTGAGAAATTAACATTTGTTGAGAACAATTTTTAAAAGAAATAAAACAAAATTTATCAATAAACTCCGTTTTGTTTCCGTTGCTTTCAGTATATTGTAGATATTATAAAATTGAGAGGTCAAAAAAAAACTTATTGCAAAGTTACATCAGTTTCCATAAAACAACATTTAATTTGTGAATGATAATTGTTCAATAACGAGCTTCCTAATTGTCGTGAAATTTTTACACGACCTCTGAAATACTTCATGCAAAAACATACCAAATTTTCAGAATTTTATCATCATTTGCGATTTGGGACTCAACATCCTTAAAGTAGGAAACGAAAAAAAAAAGAAGAGAAATGAATAGAAACTCTAGCAGACGCGCCAATTATAATGCAGGAAACAAAACATTTCTCGTAGAGCTATTTGCGTGTTGACGGTAATTATTCAAGCTTCACTGCTCCCGCGTCTCTCCTACGCAATTAACGTGACACACGCGGAGGACTGTAAGCCACGACTCGCTAAAAGATTCACGATCGCGTGGAGAGCTACGTATATAGGGCCACACTATAGTTTTCTCATCCTGCCCTCTCTCTCTCTCTCTCTCTCTCTCTCTTTGGACTTTATTAAATGTGTGTGTGGGTATGTATGTGTGTGTGTGTGTAGGGCGTGGGGGGCAGACGAGAAGCAACGAGACGTCGTCAACGACGACAGAGAGTTCCAAAAATACTACACCAGCACATCCGGAGACGTGGACACTTTTCTGGGACGATACACACAGACGTTTCTTGACAGCAACGACTATGCGACGAATATCCGATCATCCCGAAAAATTCACCTGCGCACAACCCTCGGGCTTTTCGTCCAGCGCCCTTAAAAAGATACGCGACGATATAAACTTTTCCATATATACGAATAGACACGAATACGCGATACCGGAAATACCGAGGGAATATAGCCGGTAGCTCATACAAGAATCCAACGAGAGAGAATCCAATGGCGAATGGAGGCAAAGATCCTGCGGTGATTTATGTACCTCCGGAAGGTGGAGACCTTACGTCGCGCGTATCGTCCATTTGTTCATGTGTGTACGGACGTCAGGAATTTCAAACCTCTGGAAAACTCAAATTCTTCGGGGCCTCTAGCTCGGAAGACCTAGTAGCGTACGGACGGAAAAAAAACACGGAGGTATTCGAGCCTGGAAATACAGAAGGTCGGACTACGCGTCGTTCAATGTCGATTAAGGCATTATAAAATTTCTGGTATAGAAATGTGAAAAATAGATTTTTTGGCGTTTTCTTGATGTATAGACTCTCAATAATGTGTTCCCAAAAGGAAATTTCGAAATTCCCAATATTTACAAGATTAGTATCCTTGTATAAAAAATTGAAAAAAAATCAAGTTTTTAGCATTTTCTTGAAGTAGGCCATCAAGAATATGTTCCCAAAGGGAATTTCGAAATTCCCAATATTTACACGATTATAGTGATTCGAAATGAGACCAGAATGCACTACACGTCGTTCAATATCGACGAAGGCAGCGTTCTAGCATAGAAATTAGAAAAAAATCGATTTATTGAGCTTTGTCTCGAAGTTCTTAAAAATATGTTCCCAAAAGGAAATTGTGAAATTCCCCATATTTACACGATTATAGTGATTTGTAACGATACCAGAATAAGATCAAGTGGTTGGAGCTACGAACTTCAGAAACTTCTAAGATAGATCTGCTCGCAGGGAAGAACGAGCTTCAGAAAATCATCATTTCGAAGTCGAGGAAGGCACCCTTTGCGAGGCAGGAATGTGTGATTAATATAACGCAAGTATAACTATCATTATACCATTCAGACAGTTGTAGTTTTCTGAAACTGTATGGTTTTGATATTTATATTTTCTCATTTTTGTATTATTTTAAAATAGATTATCTTTTTCAGATTTAAGCTCTGGATCACCGAATGAGCTACTTAAACAATTATGGAGGGTTTTTCTCAACGAATGTTTGCCAAAAGAAATTCGAGAAATTGCATAATAATAATTCTTATTTCGTTCCAACGATACGACCTTCAATTTCACAAAATTATAGTCAAAAACATTAAACGCCTTTTTCTCGAACCTACTTTTTCGAGAAAATACCTCTGACTCAATATGTAACCGATTGCCCATGAGATTCCCCATACAGCAGCTCGCAGTCGAAAGAAATATATATTGGGAGCCTAATCTTTCGAGGTGGCGGGTAGCACTTCGACTACCGGATCATTTTTTTTTCTACAACATTGTTTCGGCATACCAGAACACAGCATCCGTTGCAAGGCTTCATCGCTCAGGGCTTCCCCCTTACCCGTACGAGAAATTCCAGGCGTGCTCAGTTTTTCCGTTTTCGTTCGTGGACTTTCCTTATCTTTATCTTTCACTCTTTTAACCGGCAGCTTGTAGAAAAAACCGTCTCGTGTTGCTCTCCCGTGTCGAGCGATAAGCCACTCACTGCAACAGCCTAACGCGTCCCTACTTCATCTCTATCGGTTGAGTCAGTCGTCGTCATGCTCAAAAAAAAAAAAAATGGAGAGAGAATCCTGCCTCGATCTGCGCTGTCCGCTGCCAAGGATTTAGCTGTTCCCTGTCCCCCTCCGTGTACAACTACCCTGAGCGATAACCCGACTATGCAGCTAAGAGTTTTAACTCACTGTGCGGGTGTATGCATACGGGGAAACGAGATTCCGAGGACTTTCGACTGCGAGAACGGCCCCCTTAAATACACTTAAGTAGACCTTAAATAGACTTGAGTAACGCTTAAGTAGAGAAAAAGTCCACTTTTTTCTCCTTAAGGGTTACTTAAGTCTACTTAAGGTCTACTTAAGGTCTACTTAAGTCTACTCAAGATCTACTTAAGTCTACTGAAGGTCTACTTAAGTCTACTGAAGGTCTACTTAAGTCTACTTAAGGTCTACTTAAAAGATAGAGTAGACCTTAAGTCTACTTGAGAGATAGAGTAGACCTTAAGTCTACTTAAGGTCTACTTAAGGTCTGCTCAAAAGTAGACAAAAGTCTACTTTTGTCTTTATGCTGAACATTATGTAAGCCCCAGTGTCTTCAAAATCACCTCTGAAAGAATATATCTGTGCCTATCTGTAATAAAGATCGTTTCGAAACACTATCCTGTACCTAAAAAGAAGGATTTGCAAAAAAAATCCGTTACGTCCGTCTTCAACGCAGTCAGATTTGCTTATAGCTATAATTGGTAATTATTTATTTATAATATTGAATTATTTTATATATTATAAAGTATCATTTTAAAGCATCGTTATTTTATATATGCATACCTATTTCTTACCAATATTTTATCAGAAATCAATTACTTTTTCAATGTTGGAACAAATGATCTATTCGTTGTTTTTGCTGGTGCTTGGATATTAGATCCAAAATTAGTTTAGGCCGAATGGAATAACTGAATTGGGATTATTGAAGCATCGGTATATTCGGTTATTATTAATACTGAATAGCATTTTTTTAATTATAAGAATGAAGATTAAAAATTAAATTCCCAAGTTGAATTATTCCTTTATTGCACATACTCACATATTTATAGAAAGATGTGAGTATATCATCTTGGAATTTTATTTTTAATTTGAAATCAAATATTATCAAATAATAATAATGATGTAAACGCATATGACGGCGCCTTAATCATCCCTATTCATTCATCCTCTTCGGTTTGATTCATGTTATTTTTCTTTGTTCTTTTCTTCGAAATTAATTTCATTCCATACTAAGACAGTGACTTAGCGTGTGACACTCGAACGAATCCTTTTCTTATATATATATATAGGGATTCTGTAATCGGACTCCAGTCCTCCATTGGATCCCGTTCGAGGATACGTTCCTCTCTCAGAAGCGCGAGTCCTCGAGATTAGTCCCTTCCCATTAACGGAGTCGAATTTCGTTCGGAGCTCCAGTCACGATAAAATCGCACCTCGCCTCTCGTAAAGCGAAAACCACGAGGATTAACTTTCTAATACGTAGTTCGGTTATCAGCACCACCGGCTGAAGTACTTGGTGTAGCGGAAAATACGGGAGAACGAAGCAACACAAGCGAAGTAATGCGAAATTTTACACATCGGGCTCACAATAACGACGAACTTCGAGAATTTTTTTGCCGTCGATCTCTCTCCAATGAATTTTTTCTCCTGCACAATCGCTCTAGAATTTGTACCTCACATTAAAATAAAAATATTCGTACTTTTCAAACAAATAACACGTTCTGTTGATAGAAAAAATGTCAGGTAATTTCGAGACCCTCTTTATAAGGATCCAATGCGATAATCCATTGGATCCCTATTGGACAGTGAGGGTAGGTATGAAAATCCAATTGGATCCCTGCGACAATTTCTGCACGGGACGTCGTGGTGTGCTCATGGCGGCGGGACGGGGGGGGGGATTAACAGTACGAGTGATGTTACAGCGCGTTATAACGAGAGGCAAAAAAAAAAGAAAAAGAAACGAGATTTGTTACACGTCAGGCAGCAACGTTGCTGTCCAAAGAGATTGGATGCTGGAGCAGATGGGAATGTGAAAATGCGTTTCGGGATAAGCAGACAGAGGCCGATTTGAGTGCGTGAGGGGACTCCGTCTGCTGTCTGGTTGCAGTTTAGAATGTCTCTTTTATGCTCGTAGCCGCGCACGAACGGCACCCAGGCACAGAGACAGCTGAGAACGAAAAGTGGGATCCGCATCGTACACTTTTATTTCCTCCGACGCTCGTCCTCTCCGTGTGCGGTTACGAACGTTCAGAATTTTAATTAGCGGTATTAGGCGTGGCATTATAGCCTCTAAATTTTCTGTAAATACGGGTAAAAAAAAAGAATGAAAAAAGAAAGAGGGAGATATTGCCGAAGGAGGCTTCCCGAGAGGAGGGTTGAAGGGGGGGGGGGGGGAGAAATTGTGGGAGAAAGAGAGAGAAAGACACTAATTGTGTTTACGATCGCTCGACTTGCCAGGCTATGCTCGGGGCTTCTTTTTCTCGCCTCTCCGGTTGCCCAACCTAGCATTTCGTTTGCCGCATATGCGCGGTACGACACTTTTGCGACTCGTAAACCATCCTCCATTCGTTAAAACAGCGTGAAAAAAGAAAAAGAGAAAAAGAACGTTCTCTACTATGTTTGCCCGTGGTCCGCCAGATTATCCTGTTACACTTTTGATCTTTGGATTCCGCAACGAAGTCCCGGTTGTGAAAGCCGCAAGGGGTTGCGCGGGGCCAAATTTATTTAAATTTATTCATTATAATCGCACGGTGCGGAAAAGGCGGAGAAATCAGTTCGGGACCGTCGAGAACTCGTTTGTAGCAATGTTATCGCCGATATCGAATATTCCGCGTCTAAGTGATCACTCGACGGCTCAGCCACATACGTATGTGCATATTTGGTGGTATACGCGGGAAAGTACGATCGTTTCCTTTCTTTTTTTTTTGGCGTGGGGCCAAAAGCCACTGAATAAAGCGAATTTATGTATAGCGTGGAAATAGAGGGAAATATGTGAAATATGAATTTGGGTTTGGGTGACCGTTTGAAGATCGAACCCGAGGGTATAACTACATTATTTTCGTCGATCTCGCTCGAAATTGACCGCAGGAACGAGCGCCTTGTGACGGGGTCTCTTCCTGAAAGGGCTAAGAGGGTCGAGGCTGAGGGAGAACTTACCCGTGCAGAAATTGTCGGAGGGATTCAATTGGATTCTCATACTTGTCCCCACTTTCTGACAGGGAACCAATGGGTTGTCACATTCCTGTAATAAACAAAGATTCTAATCGGGATTCGCCGAAAGAATCCAATGTGCGAATCGAATTTGAAACCTGGAGGATTCCCGAGTCGAAATTTGTAGCCTATTTTGACCCTGCAGCTCCTGACAGTGGTGGGAGATAAAGGTAGTAAAATAGCTTCAAATGTAGGGTCAAACGAGCTCCTTACATGACGTCTTAAACGGGAACAAATTGCCCTTTCCTACTAAATTTTCTACTAAATGCATAGATTATTGCAAGAATCCAAAATAAATGAAAATACTCAATCGAGAGTTCTGCCTTAAGGCCTTATATACGCAATTTGGCCGATTTTCGAAGGTGCTTTTCTAGACGCGGTTAAAAAAAAATTACGCATATATTGACAATATTTTTTCACAGATCATTTATGCACATGGCTAAGTATATGTAAAAAAATCAGAGATATTAACAAATGGCGGAGATGTAACATAATAAAGCAATGTGTTTTTTTTTGCGCGCGCGTTGATGGTGAAACTTCTCGGCATCGATGTGGGTGTGTGAAAAAAAATGAACATTTATAATCATATAACGAATGTAACTTCAGTGTGAACCAACAATGTTATTACAAAAAATTATTATAATAAAAATTCGAAAATTAACATTTTTTCACCAAATTTTCTGTCCTTATTGTATTTTTTATATTTTTTTGTGTCATTGAAATTTTTGTTTCTGTGGTTCACACGATAGGTGATGATATTAAGAATATGTTGTAAACATTTCAAAGCGATCTGAACCTTTGTTTAAGAGTTAGAACTTTCACAAGGTTCAAAAAAGTGAATCATGCCTCAAAAAATGCCTTTGAAGTTGGCGGTCAGGCGCGCCACGCGCGGGATCTATTATAAATGCGATCTTACTTAACTTTAACAATTTTTTGAATTTTTCAATTCTGCAAGGTTTAAAATATTCCAAACCGTTCAGGCTATGCAATAAAAAATGATAAAAAAATGAAAAATTTTGAAATTTTTCGCGTATATGAGGCGTTAATAATTTTTCATTAAAATTCGTCATTCCCTGATCTCCTGAAATGATTTATTTTGAAGAAATTATTTTGCCTACCAAGAAATCACACCTACAACCTACCCGCTATTCTCACTATACTACAAAAGTTGATTTGGGTGACACTTCGATGCTCATAGTAGGAATTATAGGATTAAGTAGCCTCAAGTGAGGCTTAAATGAAGTCAAAGGCCTTCAAAATCACCTTATCGAACAGAATCCGATGTTATTCTTGATGAAACCAATTACGTTCTGTACGTCGAGTTTTTAAGGCGGTTGTGCCTAGTGGTAAAAGTCGAAAAATGTCTTTCTGCAAAACCAATTTATTGCGACAGTATATCATTTATTTCCCGGAAAATTTCAAGGTGATTGGATAAAAATGGACAAATTATAGGCTGTTATGTTGACACACATGAGCAAAATATTTCAAAAACTACTGCATCGATATTTCTGAAATTTTTACGGCTTTTTCTAGGTGTAAAAATTCAATATTCGATCGAAGAATTTTTTCCCGGTGTATACTTTCGATTTGATGAACGAAAAATGCCCAATTTTTTTCGCCACAATCAAGACTCTAACTTCGAATACGCGCTATTTTTTTTATTGGATATTTCGGAAATCCCTTCGATCAATCATAGGATAAACTAATATACTAACGAAATCTGCTTGATTTTTTTTATATCAGATAACCTGATTAAAAAGGGCATTGCTCACCGCAAAAGACATCGGCTGAAAATCGATTACAATAAATAATTATTACGCCAAAAAATTACAGAGTATGTTTCACATTATACTTTTCAAATACTCAGTTTTTGTAGGAATTTTTCATCACGATGTACGGTCTCAAAAATCCTAAAAATGAGCTGCTTTCGACTGCTACAACTAGACATAACACGTTAAAGAGAATATATGGATATACAAATTGAGTGGATCTTAATAAAGTATAAATTTTATTGCAAAAAATTATACATAGTTTGAAAAATGATATCTTATACATCAATTTGAATCACACAATTGAAAATCCACTGTAGTTATCTTTTTTAAATTTGTTTTATTGCATTTTGAAATAATATCACCACCCACATACACGCTCATGAAGTGGGCTGGTTATGTTTCAATACGCCGTGTTTTTTTCTCGTAACTTTTTACATATATTGAATACAGACGTGGTAAAAATTCTCAACCGGCGTTAATCGGGTAACCGTGCATAATCCAATTGAACTGGAGTTGCAGTTTCCATCGTTGTAATGCAACGGCAATTCTTTTCAATTCCTCATTTTCATAATTATCCAAAACCATATTCCGCAGATTCACGTTATGACTAAATGAGAATCCTAAAAAATGTTCGCGTGATTTTCGTAGCTGAAATCTGCACAAAGAAATTTTGGGAAACGAAAAGGAATTAATTTTCGTCGCATTACAACAATGCGAACTCCAGCGCCGTTTCTAATGAGGAGGATCTATTTTTGGGGGATTAACAAAAATTCCGGTTGACAGTTCCAAATTAAAATTTCTCAAACGACGTCAATTGGGAAATAGCGCGGAATTCACTCGGGTGTCCAATGTAGACTCTCCACGTGCGGCGTCTGGGGATCTGGGGATTCCCCAACAAATTTCAGCACGGGTACAGGGCTCCCTGACTTGAGCCGGAGAGCCTCTCTTTCTCTCCCCGAGGGTCCCGACGTGTATTCGTCCCTCTGCGTATAGCCAGTCGCGAACGAGGAAACTTTTCGAACGAGGGCTCAGCCACAATGGAATAGTGGTTTACATTTATTAGACCCCGGGCGAAAAAGGTTCTCGGGATGTCTGCGTGGCGAGCACACGAGTCGTCGCAAGGGATGCCACCCCCTTACCGATGCCCGGTCTTTTTGCGATTTAATGTTGCTGTGATTAAGTATGGTAACGTGTTTCGTGGAGGAGCATTGGTCCGTTAATATCCGTGAATGCGGGATTATGTGAACGGACATGCCTCCCGAGTATGTTATGTTACAGTGCCGAATGCTTTTACGGTGCTGCGAAATAGTACGGGACTCGTAACAAAAGATCGTTAAGGGAGCTTTCCAGTGTGAAATTTTCAAAAAATCGATTTTTTTTTGCTTTATCGAATAGTATACACTCTTCCGAATATTCCCTGAAATTTTCATGCCGAAATTCAGATTATTTCGGTTACTGTACAGCATTCCTTGGAAGAAGGCAACGGAGCGCTACAGCTACAGCGAAACTTTGAACGCGTTTTTCTCGAAACAGCATTTTTCAAAACGGTGTCCAACTTGGAGGGCAGAGTTTTAAAGCTATCGAGTTGAATTTTTTACACAATATTCTTAACGTCATTGTTTATCGTGCTATGGAAGCTTTTTTTTTTTTTGACATCTTCCTATTTTTTGTAAAAAAAACTGCCAAAAAAAATGCTAAAATCGATACTTTTTGTTCAAACCGGCGCCATTTTTGCAAAAAAAAAAAAAAAAGCCTCCATAGCACGAAAGCCAATTATATACCGATCAATAATCTTTTTGTGTTTTTTGTTTCAGATCAAAATTGTGACCCCCAACGTGGACACCACATCCAAGTGCATTTTCTGCAACAATTGTTTCATCATTTTTATAGATATTAATTAATAAATAAATCGATCTTTAAAAAATTGTTTTGTATTCTTCAATACCCAATTAATATACACAAAAAAAACCAGACCGATTAGATTATTTTTTCTTTAAAAAAAAAAATCGCGAAAAACAGCGATTTTTCGGGCTGTCACACTGGAAAGCTTCCTTAAACGCGCACCACTTACGGTTATCCCTGCATTGAACGTGCAAACGTTACGTTGATCGTACGAGGAAAAGTACACTCACCTGTAACAGAGAAAAGAAACGTATAATTTAATAACGTTTTAATTATATTTATTGATGCTTAGGCTCGTAGAAACAGCTGTGAAAAAACGCTATCGCAAGAATATATTGTTTAGATATTTTTCCGAATAACTTATACTCTATTTATTTATATTAATTTATTTACGCTTAGTCCATCAAAATGATGTATTAATATATTCGGAATAGATTCTTATTATTTTCCCGTAAATGTAACAAAATAAAAAAAAGATTAATTTACATATACAATATATAATTGCAAGAATTTGTGTATATGTATGTTTATTTTACATATATATATATATATGTTTCTACTTGCAATTATATGATATACCTGTATATAATATATACATAATATATACATATACTTATACATACAAGCGGAATATGGTGGGAATGTAATTAGGAGAAAACTCCATACAATGGAAACTGAGATGAAAACATATACATATATACATATGTACATATACATATGCATATACATATATATATATATATATAGTCCCAACAATATTGTAATCTTGTTGCACCAATGTCCATAAATATAAGTTTCTTTCCAACCTATTGTCATTAAATTGATTAAAAAGTTGTAGGGAGAACAAATTCTTCGCGCGCGCGCACACACACACACACACACACAGACACACACACACGCACATGCACATACAAGCATACTGAAAAAGTTATGGAAACTAATAATTGCGAGAATATATTTCGTCGATCATGTTTTAATGAACTTACTGATAACAATCTCAATTCCAATGAAGGGGTCAAAGGTAGGGAAAGGTAGGGAAAATGCTTCTCCGCGTTTATCTGGTTTTTTTCCGTGTGAAAAAGTATAATGGGATTTATAATAAAGGACCAAGATAAAATATTGAACAATCAAACTCATCATAGTTTATCGGTAGGGCAATCAGAATGGGGTATCAGCCACCATAAGAATGCCTTGTTAATAAACCGGACATACGATAATGCCTCTGACACTTGCTTCAGATGACGTTAAAATTTGCATCGTTGGAGTCCAACAATTTTTTGTTGTCCCTTTTCACTTCTTTATTGTTTTTGTTATCAAAAACCTTATTTTTTGTAAAATTGTCGTGGCAAATCTTTGATGACAGTAAGTAAAATGATTCCAGTAATTTTCATAATCTGAATCAGTAAAAAAATAAATTTTATTAATTGAAAAGAATTAATTTTCCTTGCGTTCCAACGATGCAAACTTCAAGATTTTCAGTTGTGCTGCTGTGGACCTTTCTCTCATCCGTTCAGGTGTCAGCGCACCTTGAAACCCGAGACACGATATTTTTTGAAACATTTTACTGGCAATCTCGACAAATCTGCAAAAAGGCCAATAAAGGATCGGAAGGACAGAAAGAGACGTATGAACGTGCAACTCAAGACAGTATGACACTTGCGTGTCTGTGGTAAACGGATTAACAATGAGCGCACGTGAATTCGCAAACAAGACACATTGACTTCAAGATTCAGAGAAACGCGAAGAAAGAGAGCACGAGGAGAATAGATAGACAAAGCAACGATGAAGCTATGAGGGAATCCGGGAATGCTGGAGTTACCGCGCGAAAAGACGCTGGCATATCGATGAATACTTTACATACGGTTGGGCGAGTAGCAAATCGTCACATAATAGAGTGCAGTACATGATCTGCATAAATGCATGAAGTACATGTATGTCTACGCTTGTATAGCTCAAGAAAGTGGAAGTCGGCGTGGACTACTCTGAATGTCGCAATTGTGTCGTCACCATTGCGGATATGTTGTACCCCAGTACTTCTCGTTGTGCTCTCAACCCATTACCAGCATTTTCACCTAAGTTTTCGTTGTTATACGTAGTCTTTTCAAACTACGATACGAAGTGAGTTTGATCACTGTTTGCTCCACGGAAAACTGGAATTAACTGGAACGATGGCTTCAAAGATTGGCTCAACGTAGAATGACCGTTGGTCATCCCAGCGAGTACCAACTGTCACTGCGTACGGTTTTGTCTTCCAACTCTTGCCGGTATTGCACTAGTGCCCAACGTTGAGTAATTGTCCTTTAATCAATGGAGCATTCAATTGCGTAAAAAAATAAACAAGACGCGAGGTTGCACAACGTGCCAAATGGGAAAACGAGTTAGGAGTTCTTCCTCGTCTTCGGTAGAGTTCTATCATTCATTGAAGACGGAGCATGCACTGACAGCTGACATTTGAGAAATTTGACACTTTTTCGGCATCCAAAAAGTGGATTTATTTTACAATGCCAGCCGCACCGAACGACTGGCAAAGTTTCGGTGGAGAGCGTAAGTTCTCGATAAGCGTAACTATATTTATACGAAGACTCGAGTAAGTGCACAGCAACGTTGGAGCCGAGAGGCTGGCTGGAGTCGTGAGCAAGATAGGGACGAGAAAAAAAGGCGGATACGGTGAGGGCAAGGGAGCAAAAGAGAGAGTGAGAGAGAGAGAGAGAGAGAGAGAGAGAGAGAGAGAGAGAGAGTGGTAGAAAGAATCTCGCGAGAAATCCAGACGGGTCGACTGTATACACATTTTATTCGCGGAGTGAAGGTACCCACGTAGAAGGCGTTTTCCAGATTTTACGGTCTCGACCATGGCGAAACTGTTATGTACAGTAACACGGGCACGTGTTTGCGCGTGGTTGTACGGGAGAGCTGGACATACGTATGCGCGCTGCACCAGTGCACCCCGTATGTACGACCGCCGGCACGACTTCTCCAGTTGGATGGAGACGCCGAGAGAAGCACGAGAAGGAAAAAAACGAGAATCCCAGGGTCCCGTCGCCTCTGAGCTTTGATTGTGAAAAAGCGAAACTGGAGGAAACTCACTGGGCTTGAAACGCCTGGAGCAAATAATGAGATGAATAATTAAACTCTCGGTATCTGGGTAAATTGAATTTTCCATGCTTGATTCATTTTTTTCTTTCGCGGTTGAAAGTGCCGATGACGCACGCTGCACGCTGCAAAAAGCATAAGCGTATCTTTTTCCCCGCGTCACGATGAAGTCCGCATAGGGAGATGCCTCTTTGGCCGCAGAAGATGTTTGAAGTAGATATGAGGACTTTTCGTTGCTCGCAATTTTCAGTGGAGATGCAAAGTATAGAAAAAAATTATGTGCGCAAGTGCCCGCGCTCGTACGAGAGAGAGGGAGAGAGAGAGAGAGAGAGAGAGAGAGAGAGAGAGAGAGAGAGAGAGAGAGAGAGAGAGAGAGAGAGAGAGAAGAGGGAGACACCGGATGTAGAGAGGTAGAAACCCAGAAGAAATTCAATCTCCGAGGAGGGAATTCTCTACGTGACGGCGTGTGTATTTGTGATACGTTCGTATCGATGATTGAATATACATCGTGCAGATGGATGTGGCTTCGCGATCTCATCTACGGGTACATGAGTAAATATATTTTTATGCGTATATACGTGTAACCGTATGCGCCTGTGTATCGCTGAGTATATTCAGACGATCTTAAGGCTCCCTTAATGGACTCACGCGTCTCTTCAATACACTGTCTCGATTCCATCGAGATAGCATGGCGAGGGCCCCTTTTTTCCGAAGTGAAATCGAACGGCTCCGCATTCTGAAATGTCTCTATCGCGATGTACTTTTATACGGAAAAGAAAAAAAAGAAACGCCAAAGAAAAGTTCGTGGCGCCAGGAAATACGAATCGTCTATATCTGCGAGGATATTTTCGTTTGATGTATGATGTATAGACACGAGGAACATTGGACACGTTGAAACGATTACAATTGACTGGCAAGTGCGAGTAAATCGGGTGGCGGAGAGTCCAGCGTATGACCGATTGAAGTTTTGGGACACTGATTTTTTTGGTTGGCGATGTGCCGGGTAGAAGGTCAACTCTGAAGTTCTTACAATTTTTACTATACTGGTGAAGAAGAAACTTTAAAATCTAGACCATAGCAGTTTTTTGGGAGAAAGCGAAAATGTAGGTGGCTTTTTATTGGCAATGAACGCGGTGGATTTTTCAGCGCACGATATCAATTGGGAAGAATTTCTTGATTGTTCATAAGAAGCTGTGATACATTTTTTAGGTTTTACTGTATTTTTGTCACAAAAAAGAAATTCATATAAATCGTGAAGTTGAACATTCATTGGACGAATCTACGTGTAGAACATAATTAGTATCCTTCAACATTGAACGGTGAAACGCTGTACGCCCCTTAAGGCACACCTAATTGAAGATTTATGAAAATATCAGTGTTTGATTTTCGACGGACTCTCAAAATAAAACAATCCAAAAATATTCTTTGGAAAATTCAAATCGATCTGTTCAACGTTGAGGAAGTTATGGGTCTTTCTAGGTAGGTCCGGCGAATCGACGAACTTTAAGCGCGTTGTGCTCGAAATAACTCATTCAACATATATCAAAAATCACTGCACTGATCAACTTCAAATTTTACAACCGGCTTTTAAACATCAAAAAGCACTGCCCGAACGGAAATATTGTAGTTGCTGCACGGTGGTTTGCGGTCATTTTTTCAAAAATCAACGTTTCATTCAATCGTTCGTCCAAGCACTACATAATTTCATGCAAAAACTAAGTCCGTTCGATTTTTTATTCCGGATAATTTGCTGCAGTGGACACCGCGAAGGACGTTTTGAAAAAAAACGATCTGCACAAACCATTTTATGTACCAAATTTATAAATATTATTCAATAGGAAATTTATAGAAGATCCTTAAGGGGTAAGGCCACTGTCAATTTTTTGAAAAATCGATTTTTTTTATTGGCTTAAAAAATAGTTTAAACCCTCTAGAATAAGAAAAAAAAGGTCCTGTGCGAAAAAAAATTTGTTGTCCTTAGGAAATGAAGGTCGCCGCCAAGCGTGTCAAAACTTGCTCCGAAACGACTGCAATTATATCGGAGATGGCGATTCCAAAACTTTCAAAGGCATCGTGGATTCGAAGCCTTATGAAAATGTTGATGTTAAAAAAAAAGAGTGCATAGATCACGTGCAAAAAAGAATGGGCACTCGATTGAGAAACTTAAAAAAAGGAACAAAAGGTCTCGGGGGAAGAGGAAAACTCACTACCAAATTGATTGACGAACTAAGCATTTATTACGGCTTAGCAATCCGTCGAAATTCCGATTCCATCAAAAATATGAAAAATGAGATCTGGGCAACCCTTTTTCACAAAATGTCAACGGATGAAAAGCCTCAGCACGAAAAATGTTCGGAGAATTGGTGCAGTTGGAAGAAAGCGAAAGCAGAAAATGCCTTGGATGCGTATCATCACAATCAGCCAATGAGTGAGGAGGTTTATCAAGCCATCAAACCCATCTACATGGAATTGAGCCGGGACGAGTTGCTGGAGCGTTGCTTGGGGGCCTATACTCAAAACAATAACGAAAGTTTCAACGCTACCGTTTGGAGTTTGGCCCCCAAATCATCCTCAAGCGGAAAAACTGTACTAGATATTGCGACGGATATCGCTGTTTGCATATTCAATGGCGGCCTTACCAACGTCTTGCAAATATTCAAGACGTCGGAGGTGGAAATTGGTGTACAGTTATATAATTTCTGCATCGAAGCCGACGCCAAACGCATCACGCACGCGGAGACATCTCTGAGCGACGCGGCCAAAAGTGCGCGCGCGCTCCAAAAATCAACCAGGAAAGACGAAGAAGACGAAAATTTGGCTATCGAAGGACAAATGTATGGTGCTGGGATTGCAGACTAACGGTAAACATTTTTTTTAACTTCTTTTTTTAATTTTTTCCAATAAAAAACTATTCGCAAAACTTTAAACGCGTTTTTCTCGAAACATGGTTTTTCAAAATGGCACGCAGCATAACTCGAACAATTTTCATTTTTTTTACTTGAAATTTTAACCAGATGTGAACATTTACATTATCTTGAGAATGTCGATCGGAATTTTCAAGAACTTTATTTATTGATGTTTTATTAACAAAAAACTTGCCGTTTTTTTCGTCAAAAATCAATTTTTTTTTCAAACGCACGCCAAATCCACAAAAATTGATACTCTTTAAAATCCGATCGACATTCTCTAGCTATAGCCCTCTAGATTAATGGTTTTTTTTTTGTTCTAGATTCAAAAGTGCACCAGTGGTGCTGCGTGCCGCGGAGCCCTGGAAGCAAAACATGTCCCGGGAAGATAGCTGTGGAACCACCATTTTGTTTTTTTTTTACTGTAAAAAAATTTTATGATAAAGTTTAATGTATGCCCGATAACACCATTAAAAGTTTTTTTTCAAATACCTTCAATTTCGGGAGCAAAAAATTAGTGAAAAAACTTTTTTTTTTGGGCCGTTACAGTGGCCTTACTCCTTAAAGCCATAGTCATCAATATAAAAAAGATTATCAAAACCTGCCCACTTTCTCCCAGGAAAAATTCACGAAAATGCCTCTCTTTTCCGGCCACGAGCCAGGCGTAACCCGTTAAAGTGGGAGCTAAAGGCTCTACGCGATCGAGAAGTAGAGCAGGTACGGAAAAAAAAGCGCAAGACTAATTTTCTCCATTCCGTGTTATTACCATGGTCCGGGTTTCCCACGCATTTATGTGGTAATGAAAACGTCCGTCTCGCCGCAACTTGCAACACTCGCAACTTCCACGGCACGTCTCCGCTTTTCCTTCTTTCATCTTCCTCAACCCTGGTTATGCAACGTACGACTGGACACTTACCTGGCTTTTCCGCAGTTGCTAGCGCCGAAGTAGAAAGCTCGGGGTTAGGACACGAGGCGTAACGCTCGTTTTACGAGCTGTCTTTCTCTCTCTTGATCTCTCCCGCACCGACGCAAAAGCCGCAATGCGAAAAGCTGCTCGGTTTCGCAGCGGCTGTCTCGCCGTCGGAGAGGGTTTTAAAGTCAAGCTGATCCTGGCTCTGAGAAACTGGACGTCACTCAGCTAAGAATTCAGAGACCGAAGAAACGCATTAAAGAGTCTAGAATGAGCCTGGATGCTTGTATAAAGATATACAATGCGGGTGTATACGGTATGCGCGCTTGCGTTCGTTCTTTCCGCACAGAAGGTATGCCAGCACCGTTCGTTTCGTGCTGGGGGGGGGGGGGGGAAGAGGAAGAGGAGCGTTCTCGCAAAAGGGCGACGTGGACCGTCACCGGTGAGACCCCAGCAGCACGGACGCGAACCCGACGAAGGCCTCCTCTGTTGCGTATCTCATCTGCATAGAAACAAGCTCGCGCGGGACAATGGGCTCCCTCGTCCATTCTCAACACTGCAAACACGCCTGCAACCGTGTTCCCGTGAGGAACGAACTAGGCTGTTCAAGCTCCTGTTCTCTGTAACCCCCAACCATTGAACATATACAGGTATAACGTGGTTACGTCGCCTACAGGATGATACAACGTGCTAAGCCGAGTCTATTCAGCGGTGACTTGGCAAATTAAATGAAAGCGTGTAGGTTGCTTTAACGCCTAGGCGTGTTTTTTTAAAACTAGATTTATTTATCAGTAGCTGACTATGGGGATGTCTTTGCGCCGAGATTCATCAACCCAGGCTTAAAGCAGCTCCATAGCTACTGCATTCATTCAGCATAGTTTCCACGCTCCCGGGATTCAGTAAGTAATTGCAAACTGGGATCTGTCCAATCATGGGTACGGACTCTGCATGATGCAACTACTGTTTATCAGTAGTTGACGATGGGGATATCTTTGCGCGGAGATTCAACTATTCAGTCTGAAAGCAGCTTCGCAGCTACTGCATTCATTCAGCATAGTTTTGCACGCTCGCAGGATTCAGTAAGTAAATGCAAGCTGGGATCTATCCAATCATCTGTCAGTTCTGCATGATGGAAGACGATGAGGAGATGCATCGGTGGAGACAAGGAATTCTGTTGGGATTCTTTTGATTCGAAATGAGGAATCCATAGGGCAATGCCAAGCGGCGGTTCCTATTGAATTTTGAGTCCCTCTGTACATGATGATGTACCATAGCAGAAGCCGGTTGGGAAATCCACTTCGGCATGCACCGCTAACCCTTATTTCGTTCTCGTGGAGAGACCGCAAGACGAACAGAAGCCCGTTACGTATACGTACACGAGCACACGAGTATATACGGATATAAACAGTCAGTATTGCCACGCGGTATACATTATAATACCTACTGTATGCCATATCCATTGTGCGGGAAGCGAGGCGTGTTTCTGGAATAGAACCCGGCTGTCCAGAGATTGGATATAATATACGTTGTATACGGACCAATGATTTTCGGTGTACTCTCCAAGGCACTCCCATCCCTCCCGTATATGTATTCGTAATAACGCCGAACGGAGCTCTCGCTGTGGTACAACATGAAATTCTCGAAGGGTTCAAGCGTACACTCGATGCGCGGTAGGGGTGGTGAATGTTCGCTAGCCCGTGGGAAAGGTGCAAGCCACCCCTTGTACACCCTCGGGACACACGTAGGTCCGCTAGCTTGCTCCGGGCTTTGGGAAACGGAGGATGCGTTCAAGCACTCGAAACTAATGGCATAATGCACACACACACGCGCGCGTGTACGCCTTATAGCGAATGCTTATATCGCGTTATGAATCCTTGCCGGGGAGGACACGCTATGTGTGCAAATGCAACGAGACACTTGTTGGATTGAACGCAAGAGCTTGGAAGGATGTGCCGCTACCGTTCGCTTGCGCGAGAGTGAACGGCACTCTCGCGCTCCATGTCTCCATTTGCCGTTCGTGAATGTTGGCTCAAGAAATTGCACAATAACATTGTGGCAAACTAGATTGGATGGCCAAAATCAGCGGGTGGCAGAGGAAAAGATATCAAGGGATTATTGTTAGCCACGGTGAAGCAGTAGGAATGAAAGTACGATGCAGAGGAGAGAAAAGCGATTCCGACAATCTCCTTAACGCTGACGAGTGGAATGGAATGAACGAAGGGACAGACTAGTTGGAGCAGATTCTGAAGCATTCGTCGATATCGGATTTGTGATTTTCCCTTTATTCCCTTCTGGTACTCTCCTTCGAGAATCCTCGACAGAACTATATCAACTAAGCCCAGCAACGAGTCAAGCACTCGTTCAGAAGGAACTTTTTCTCTCGTAGCCCAACCCGTCAGTCCAGATAAATCCTGCAACGTCAGAGCATTCGACCTGTTCTTCGTACCTCTGCTCTCTTCATTCTTAAGAAAGAAGATGCTCCGTCGGACAGATCGTTATCTGCTCGAATCTTCGATTCCCAATATTTGCTGCAATCAGACGCGAGAGGAACTCAAGATGAAGAGACGAGATGATTGACACCCAATCTGCTACTACGGTACATCAAGGCAAAGGTATGTAGTGCATTTTGAATCAAGCATCAATGGACTCAGTCAACCTTCTCAGCCTGCAAAGCAATCCATACATCCTTCTGCCAAAGTGCTGACGAACGATACGATCGTCTATCCAATTTTGTCGCCAGGTCGTAAAGCCAAGTACTCAGCGGACCTAATCTACAGCGAGTACCGACGAACAATTTTTAATTCGAAGGCCTCCAAGAAGGATAAAAAACTATAACTCTAATTAAAAACTTTTATAAAGTGGATGAGCCGCGAGTCACACTCGCCTATAGGCATGGACATAATAAGCGTGGGTCGGCCGTATAACAGGTAAACGATGTAGTAAATACCGGGAGGGGGGTAACCATGCAAAACTTGCTTATTATATGGGCGGGCAGTGCTGGAGGTAACCAGGCGAAGCGAGTGAGACTGAGTGGGAGTTTAAGTTGGAAGGTGGGAACAACGGAGCGAGATGGAAAACAGCCAGAGTCCGGGAGAACCAAGCCCCCTCTAGCCTCTCGTTGTCGACATCCTACTCTTTCTCTTTCCCTCTCCTGCCTCCACGGTAATTAATCGGAGAAACTTGGATCGTAAACAAGGAGGTATGCATTAAGATCCCATTCATTAAGCCGGAAGTGGCCGGGTGGTAGCGGTGCAAGTGGTTGGCACGGTGCGCACCGAGGTGAATCTGAAGTTCAACCGAGACAGGACGAGAGGCTCTCATGGTGTGATCGGTTCCGCTGGGCAGGTGGCCAACATAGCCAGAAAAGACTCTCCTCGACTTTTGTCGGATGCAAGCCGGTGTGGTTGCGGCGGAAGTACAATATACCATTTCATATTACCCCTGACGATATTCTCGTGAACGAGGAAATTGAGCAGGATGTCCGGGATCCGGTAATATTTCTTCGAGCATCCGATGGCTGCTCCGAAACTTTTTGTCACTTTATTGATTTGCGATGGATCAGTTATTGGCCATTCGCATAGATTATCAGGTGAATTCTTCATCTTGTGTCGATATCATGCAGCGACGAGGAACCAATCAAGACTGGGGAGTACGCATCAGGCAGCTGAGGCAACATCCGACGACCGTTGAGTGCCAACAGAGTGGACTTCCAAGGCTTCGAGTCCCCTAGACATTGGTGTGAGGTATTCCTGCTACTCGCGTCCCCGCCGAGATGCGTTGGTGGAGGCTGGCATTAGCCACAAGCCAAAGACTTTCAATTATTCTTCGGAATAACTTTGAAGCGCATGGCGTCCGCAAAGCTGCTGGGAGGGAATGGGCACGAGACGCAAATGGGCAAGGCTTGAAGAAGAGGCTGCAGAGGTATGCGGGTTCTCGCCAGGAGAGAGTTTTCAGACAAAGTTTCGAGCCTCTTCTTCCACTTGAAGTCTGGAACAACTTGAATTGTATAGTGCACAGCCTGAGTTGCCCGGGTCCTGAATCTTTTTTCCCCACGGAAGCTTCGCTACTGTCGCAGCCATACGGAACGAATGATCGCGCTGGAAAATGCGAAGTCAAGGAGAAAGATCCTCGAAAATTACGAGAGCAACCCCGAAATGAGAACTAGCGAAAAAAAACGAACGAGAGACCGATGAAACGAAAAGGAGAAAGTATAAAGTCGATTTTGTACCTGGAATAAATAAAAGTAGGGGTTCACGTATAAAAGTAAACGCAATGTAGGTAGTATCCGAATACGAAAGAAGGGCCTAGGATGCGACGAGACGTAAAGTGAGTGTATAACTTTCAGCGCGGTTTTGCCGCTTCGAGGCGACCTATCTCTGTGACCACGCTCCCGTTCCTAGCCTTCACTTATCTTTTATGCATTATCGGCGCTACGTCCTTTCACCTAGGATACACGCCAATGCAACGGCTCACGGACCGTTCCGCGGAAGCTTCACCGCACTATTCTCATATTTCGGATCCAATATTATGGTAATATTGTCACTCTCTCGTTCCATTCGCTCCCTCATATGCGCCGCTTTTATTCGTTCTCGGTGGAAAACAGGTGGCGCTGTGTGTAGATCGTATATTACACGTGATATTGGTACAACGTGTCTAGCCTGCCACCAACCGCGCCACCGTCCTCCAAGTCTCTTGTTCCTTTGTGTCATCGTCGAGACGGTGGGTGTACGTTGGGTCAGATATTCTGCGCTTCCGTGATCGCTTTTTGAGGTTCGTGAGACCATTTCACATTGGCAACATAAAAAAACAGCGACCTCGAGTCATTTGATGTTGGGGATTTTCAAAATGGAACGGAATGAAGATCCAGTGAGCCAATCTTCAAGATGTGCCACTTCTGCTTGGTAGCAACCCCAAACAAAATAAAAAGTATACGATGTTGGTGTTTTTCGGTGGATTGTCAGGAAGGAAATACTGCCCACGAAAGAGGCTTTACGTATTGGACTACGCATAGCAGATGAAGATGCAGATGAACGCACCTGCGAAACCGACCAGCGAAGTATGGCTCGTGTCGTATCGTTTCCATGGGGTCTGTAGATACGAGCATAATGACGTACATTCCAAGAATCATTTGTAGGTGTATCTGGCCATGTAGGTGTGTGTACAGTTGAATATATATCTGCGTCATTATTATGCATTGACTGGCCGGTTCTGCCCAACCTCTCTGGATCGGACGTCGGACCACTTTTAATCACCATTCAGGCGGATTGCGCTAAACGGGGTCGGGATGGAGAAGGAAGGGGTTACGCGCCTGATTCCGAGGCGAATCGCCCGCGGCTGTACCGCCAACCTGTGCTCTTGGCTTCGGATGATATACATGTGTACAAATGTATATGTCTATATCGTGCCGGGAGAATCTGCGAAAACAGGGGTTGAATGAACACCGTCGGAGGTCGTCGCCGCGTTTTCAACCCCTGCACAGTAAAATCCGACCGCCCAGTGACCATCGCCTGTACAAGAGTGTACGTGCCCTGTGTAGCTGGAAACACACTGAGTAAAACGAGCGAGGGAGAGAGAAACCAGGGAAAAAAGCAAAAGCAAGGGAAAAAAAGGAGTAAGGAGAACAAAAACTCAAATGGAACAATTGAAAAAGGGAGTGGTGCAGGCCAGCACATAGGACGAACAAGTATATAAGTGGATGGTGTATGTATGAATATGTGTAGGTATTTAAAATGAGGTAGGTATCCCATCGTGTTCGAGCACACAGTGTGTGTTCAAGAGTGAGAGAGAGAGGGAGGAAGAGAGAGAGAGAGAGAGAGAGAGAGAGAGAGAGAGAGAAAGCCAGAGGCTGTCGACGCCAGCCGCGGTGCTTCCTGGCCCGACCGGTGGTCTGCGGCGTCTCCATTGTACGTACTAGTCTCGCAATTTGTGCGAGTGTTGGAAAGATATAGGTGGGGAGCGGAAGAGAGATGAGCCGTGATAGTCAGAATGGTATAGTATGCGAATCACTGCATAGCTGTATAAGTTACACGTGTGTACGTGTTAGTCCGTTGGCACGCTACGGGGGAACAGAAAATTGGTACACCCTAGTGTACGGAAGGGAGTGAAAAAGAGGATGAACGAATGAGCTCCTCTGGAATCGTAAAGTGCCGGAATGCGAGCGGTGAATCCTCTTCTTCCCTTGGAATTCAACTGTCGAGATGTTTAACTTATCCCCGAGTCATTTTAGTTTATTGGACGAGCCTTTCCATTATTAAAATGAATCTGGCGTGTCTCATTGAAATTGGGAAAAATCGTGAGGACGAGGAGAAACGAGGTGCGAGTTGTATACCGAAAGAGAAAAAGACGCATGTGGAGAGATGGATAGGGCAGAGATTGGATGGAAAATACTGCTGGCGGAACCAGTTTTGGGGTGTCTGTACGTATGCGTATGCAGATGTGAGTATGGAACGACGAGAATATGAGGGTGGAGATACGAGGGTGTTCGAGAGGCAGAATCAAAAGTTCTCGTTGAGCCAGAAAACGGGGTGCCACATACGCGAGACACTGGATATACGGCACGGGAAGTCTCGTGCTTGCTCCACTTACGAACCACTTCTCGATACGTCGAAGCAAAGTAATATAAAATGTGAAGCCCCGAGAGAAGGGAAACCGCCCTCCCGTAAGTATATGGCTGAAGCAGCCGAGCAGGACAAAATGTTCGAAGTGAGGAATCGCGAGCAGCGAGAGGCTTTCGCGCTCGCGAGAAGGGCGATGTCATAGCGTGGGCCACCAACATCTCCATGTTACTTGCCCTCCTTTCACTCTCTGTACATTTATTTGTTCGATTTCAAATCTCGTCCTTCTCGAAAACAAATTCATATTTCGAAGCGAGAAGACTGCGAGCGCAAACGCGCGTAAAAGAGATGCTAGCTGACGTAAAGTGCCAAGTGGAGAGAACGACAGAGCTCCGGGAGTTGCAGGGAAGCGACATCGGAATCGACTGACGAAGTCGCGCCAAATGAGGATGACGGGCGCGCCAAGTGGAGCGAAAGGGTATTGGAAAAATAGCGAGACATTCGACGAGTTTTGTGAAAGGTGGCGTTTTACTGTGTACCTTCGGCGATGTTGTTCAGCCTTGTTTGCCAATGAATTTTCCCATTCGAAGTCCAGCTTTGAAAACGTTGCGCACACATCCCGTTAGCATCGGAATTTTCCATATGCGAATCAATCCAATCTTATATTTCCAAGGCGTATTTGAATCGGCCAAAGGATGCCGAATGTACCCGATGCACACTCGAATTCATTCGACAAGTTTACTCGAACTGTATCTCAATCAGATACTGGAGTGTTTCGCAGACTTTGAAATCTTCACGAATCCAAACGTTTCATTTTTCGAAAATGTTCATCGTGAAGAAGTTCCTTGCGAAGAGGTCCAACAAGGATGGAATACCCTACTGGAATAACTACAATTTGTTGTAGTGATGCACTTAGGTAGTTTCCAGTCCACTTGATCGCAGTCCTCGTTATTCTTGTTTCATACAGCGCAGCATGACAGACTTTGGGGGTAGACACGATGAGGGATCTCAACGGTGAATGACGTAGCCTACGAACCAACCGACCGAAACACGAGGCAGAGAAAACATTGACTTATACATCGTCATGGACTGACATAAATACAGAGGGTTGTCTACACACGAGTGATCGGCAAGGGAGAGAGAGAGAGAGAGAGAGAGAGAGAGAGAGAGAGAGAGAGAGAGAGAGAGAGTTTGGCCCTCAAGCACTGTCCGAACTCGATTGACGTGCACCACTCCCGCCTTCTCGCTCACCCTCAAGGGCACATACGATTGCGACCAAAGCCCGACGACCCACAAGAGCATTGCAGCAACCTCAGTGTAGATGCTAAGTTCATACGTGTAAGGCGATGTCTTGTCTCTCGTTCGTTTCTTGACGCCCACACCTAAAGCGTCTTGTGATATCTCATCGAGCTGTTGTACTATGCACACTGCCAACTTCACGCCAGAAAATCCATTCGTACCGACCCCTCTCGTCGTTATCCGTGCTCCCTCACGCTCGCTTGTCCATTATTGCGATAGCACAGCCTGCGTAAATATTGGCTCAAAGGGTTTCGTTATGATTGCCTTTTGTACATAAGTTCGAGGCCTCCGAACCATTCTCCGACACCGTATCAACATCGATCGTCCGCAGTCTCAGCGGGAATTCACTTTTGTACGAATACGAGCAGCGTCGCTCGTATCGTTCGTACGTTTCTCAATTTCGCCCATCAGTTCCGGGACTTGGACAGCCGTCGGGGGTGAAGTGGAACAAATCAGGACAGTGGCAGCATCGACGAGTTGATCGAAAGTATTCAACAGCCGTACAGCATAAGAGGTTCGGGGTTGAATGTTTGCTCACCGGGCATGAGCTGTTCTTCTTTTTATAAGATTCCAGATGCAGCTTGTGTCGATGAGACCTGGTATCAGCTCGTCTCTGGAGCCTGGAATGGTCGACTGTGATTTTCCTGATTAACGACATCTGGCCTAAACTCTCGTAAACAATTGGCAATATCTTCATGCTCTTGCCGACGAGTGGAATTACTTGAAAACTGAGACTTTCATTTTTATAGTACCAGAAAAAAAATTACTTCTCCCTGAGTTCCTCCATGTAGATTCGTCCTGTAGTAAATTGAAGTTGCTTCAGCCCCCGTCCGATTTTGCAAAATACATTCATTCGCGGTTATGGAGAGCTGGAGCTACGAGTTGAAAGCAACCCTTGCATTTTTCGCGTCTAGCCAAACCCCGGAGCCCATCACGGAGCCGCCATGTGCCTGAACATATACCCGCGCATTATCCACGAAACGGCGCGAAGCTTGCAGAGCAAACAAAGGGGCCCTCGTGCAACGAGAGATTCGTATAAGGTGGATGAAACTTGGGAGACTCGGATGAGAGTGGAGGGACCTTGAAACTCTTTCGTTTGCATGGGGATGGGGCGAACGAACGGGATATTCTCACCCTCGTGCTTTTCCTCATTCCCACATATATCGCACCCTCGTAGACGACAGCTCGCCATCATTCTCGAAAAAAAAATCTATTCGACTCGCATCCGAAGCGATAACACGTTGTCTATTCTCCCCGGCAGGATTAAGCCGTCTCACGCTTAAGCGCTTGTACGTGAAAATTATATATATTTTTTTTCTTCAGAACGTGCGGAAGAAATTTATGTATTGGAATCGAACCCTATCAATCGCAGGGAGACTGCCACGACTTTTATCCACTGGTATACTCTACTTCGCATTCTTCTTTTTGGATACCGTCGCCACTCGTTTCGTCGTAACACGTTTTATCGGAGATGCATATTCTATCGCCTTGTAACGTCTTACCGCGATGATATAGCTACGGAGCTTGGGAAGATTCAGAAAGTGTCGGCGGAGTGCTGTCAACGTGGAATACCAAATGGAACGTATATATAGATTACTTTTGTTCCAGACGGATATTTTCCACTTGTTCCATTACTCGTTTATTTTCCTTCGGTCGTTAGAGCTATGAGATGAAAGGATGAACGTGCGACTCATTCCAATATATATATATACATATATATATATATATAATGTGAAGATCACGTCTTCAAGGCAGACCCACACTGCCATGGGGACATACCGGACGACAGAGACCGCCGCACGTACGTCCCGTAAACGCCAACACCTGGTGCATCACCACGAACCGAATACCTATCAGCCTGGGAGGGAACAGTGTTACCAAGATATTACCTGCGAGCTCGTTTGCCGTTCAATATCGCTGAATTTCATTCGGAATATCTCCCGAATTTCACCATAGTCATCTCGTATCCTACGAAAGGAATTGACCACGAGTGCCTCAAGGAGTTTCAACGAGCAAAGTTGAGACTTAAGACGATGATCCCATATGCCAGGTCCGAAAAATCGAAAAAATTTGTTTACGCAATTTGCAAAAAAAAAAACGTACGTATGATATGGACTCGGCATAGCAGACAATACTATACTTTTCAAATTGGCTTTCATGGGTTCTAAAGAACTATTGAGTTGATTTCCCTGAAATGTTTATGGTATAGAGAGCACATATTCAGTTATCACCCGAACTATGATTTTTTTTATGTCTTCCATATTTTTTTAAGCTAAAAAAGTCGAAAAAAATGACGAAACTTGGAACTTGTCTTTTACAACGGTGTGAAAAGTGCAATGTTCGATATTTTTATTTAGCTCTAGTTGCCGCGATAGCCTCGGCTCTATAAACTGAAATGCGGTTTGATATTTTTGTTTCAGATGAGCAAAACCTCCTAAATTCATGGCAGCCGATGGCAGTCAACCAACTTTTTTACACATGAGTGTCTTCCAAACGGTGAAAAGTCGATTCAACTCGTTATTTTTATTTGATCAAATTCTGAGGGACCGTAAACATGTTAATAAATGTGTGGTGAAAATTCGAAGATAGTGGGTTTCAATGGTTCATAGAAAAAAAATTCCGAAAAAGCGATAAAATAATCACTTGGGATGACCCCGTTAACGGGCTACATCTACTTACGTGGGTACAAAAAGTGGGATTTTCCAAAAATATTTTTATTCGATAGTATCACCTTTTAGCTATATTCACTGAAAAATTCATTGGAATATTTTTTATATTAAATCAGCTACAGTTTCTAACATTTATTAGGCCAGGCGAGCACCAGTGCACTTCAAAGTTCAAACGCGTTCTTCTCGAACCACTGTTTTCGAAGTCGGTGGGCATGATATCTCGAGAACCACTCGATGGATTGTTTCCAAACTTACAAACGATACGATGAGAAACATTCACAGGTCGATGAAAATCTCACTTTTTTCAAATGGATGTTCATTTTTTTCGAGTGACCTCAAAATGACGATTTTTTTCACAAATTTTGTATGCTCGAGTTTCAATTCATCGCCACGTTGTTTAAAAAATTATTTTCAAAATCGACGATCGTAACGATTCGTATTTATTGTTAACTTGACTAACCCGTTTGGTTTTTAGCTTTCGGATCGACCGTTCAAGCTGCAGAGTCTCCATCACCAAACATTGCGAAAAAAATGTAATCATCTACCAGCGGCGGATGATTAAATTGTTCTTTTTCTGTATTTTTGGTGATTTTTTTTAAGGCTCCCATACGTACCTTTGTGTTTAAAAAAATGCGTTTTTTTCACCAACCGTTTCCCAGGGAAAACAATTCAAATTTAGCGATATTTTTCGGGCCTCTAGGTAGATGTAGTTCCTTAAAAATCACCCAGGTTGTACCTAACGTACGAGGATCCAGGTCGTTTTTTTTTCGTCGTTGTCGATACTTGAATGGGAAAAATGATTAGGCAATGGGATGCCGGTCGGATCTTCATAGTACAGTTATGAATGAGAGAATCTGTTGCAAACGATGAGTGAAAAATGTTGTCCTGTTGCCAAGGCATATTAATTCAATTGAATTCGTTGAATTGATCGGTTGGCCATCGGAAACTAATTATTGAAATGAGGTTGATGGGCCGCGCTTGGTATGCTAACAGAATTGAATCGTTACGGGGAGCTCCTTATCGTCGAGATTTATCGAGTGATTAATATTAGATATCACGGGGTAATATCATCGTAAATAAGCGATGTAATCATTGCGCGACGCCCACGCAGTTTAGCAGTGCAAACACACACGCACGCAATTATACGTATATGTATAACGAAACGAGTATGGCAGTGGTACGCCATGGATCTCCAACTCTCTCGCGACTAGTATCCGATCTTATCGATCTATCTCATTGGACATACACACAAACTCGGACACGAGGGACACGTACGTGCTACATAGGAACGACCGCAGTGAAACGAGCTTATGTGCTCTCTGGCGGATTGGATAAAACGAGTGCGATAGTTATTTACGAGGCGACGTGAGAGCAATGACGTTTATTCGCACTCCCGATTGCTTTTATATCCCGGACATTTTCCACTGAGGTCTCAAACGGCAAGAAAAAAATTCAAGTGGTGGCGATTGTAAAAAGGACCAAAAAAGGCTATTTTCGATTGGTGAATTTAATTTCGACACGAAATGAAGGCAAATTATGCTGATCGCGACAAAATCATTTATCATCCACGAAACAATATAATAGTATCAGAAACTCCTGAATTCGGTCGAATGTTGTGGCAGCACAGGTTTTTTGCAGTTTCCCTGTGCCCTCCTGCGAATGAGATTCAGTAGTGCGTCAGGAATGCACATTATGCCGATCACGATGGAATCATTTATCGTCCACGAAACAACATAATCATATCAGGAATTCCTAAATCGGTAAAATATTGTATCGGCACAGGTTTTCCGCATTTTCCCTGTGCCCTCGTGCGATTGCGATGCAGTAGTTCGTAGGACAAAAGTGGCTGTAGATTAAACAGAGGGGGGGGGGGGGGTTTACGCGAAGGTGAAGTTACTAGAACGAGATAAAAATAAATAGTAAAAGTCCAAAAGGACATACGAGCGAGTAGAAATTCGCCCTGCGTCGTCGCACTAGGAAAAAAAACGTCCACCGAGTTAAATCGCTATGAAAAATCTCGAAGAATTCACGAATACTCTTGAATCTTTCTAAAATGTAAATCTACAACTCTTTAAGTAAAAAGGTTATCATATATATTTGTTGCTGCAAATTGCCAATAAATGCCACAAATTTCAAAGTGAAATTTCGCTTGCATCGAAAACGTTCCAGTGCGACTGAGCAGGTTTGAATAAAAATCAGTGTCAGAAATAAATGAATCCCGTTTTGATTATGAGAAGTTATGGAATTTCAAAATAAAAATGGATCGCAGCGAAGTACAATATTCAGGCAACAGTACAATTAGAATGAGAAATTACGATAATTATCTTCCCATGATTGGACGATTCGATTTACTCATAATTCGTCGGACAGGCGCGAGATAACGAAACCGAATTATGCTTCGTCTCACGCCTTTGATGGGCTGCAGTACAAATCTCGAGAAATGAGAGAGCATGAAATTCGGACGACGCCATTGTCTCAATATTGTTGCTGCTTTTTCTCGTTTACACTCGTCTTTTCACCACCTTTCTTCAGCCGCGCACATTTTGTGTTCAACGTGGATGCTCGTGTTAGGAAGGTTCGTGGCCACTCGAGCTTATTACGACCATCCACAAAACAATTGCATTGTCTTGGACCTTTGTTTTTCCATTATTCCGTTTTCCTTCGCATCTCGTAAAGCGCAAAACTACGCAACTCCGGCAACGTAAGCTTTGCCCGTTAATTCCAACGCTTACCGGAGGGTGAAGCGTGAGCGAAGTCCTTTTGTTTTTATTTCACCTGCAGATTTTTTTTTCATCCTGGCCGACGGGAAAAAATACACCGAGGAAGCCCTCACCCTTCGTTTCATCCGTCAATGAAAACAAACAACTCGCCTTCGTGGATCTTTTTGATACGGAACAAGTCTTCCGATATCGAGGGAACCGGGAATATGACAGGGTGAAAAAAACGTGAAGGGGAAGCGAAGTGAGAGATGGAAATAGCGAAAAGTCGAGCTCGGTAAAATCGATACAATGTACAGTTTTTTTCCCTCCATTTGTTTTTTTTCCATCGATATACGAACGCCAAAGATTGCGACGACCAATACGTCGCGAGTGCTGATATTGAAGTTTGCATCGATGGAACGCATGAAAGTTTCGTGGCTCTTTTTTTGGCACATTTAACTCGTCAAAATCCCTCAAACGTTTTTCAGGGTCCTCGTGAGAGATCTTCATCCTCAATAATGGAAAGATTTTGGATGATAACGAAAATGGGGAAATGAAAAAATTGGAAGGAATGTTCGTTGCATCCCAACGATGCAAACCTCAACATCGTTGTGAGCGTACGAAAAACTTAATTAAGGGTTCAACGTCGCTAAAAGTGTACGAACAACTTAATTAACTTAATTAAAACTTACACCACTGTAAACGTCTAAAATGAAGCGATTTTTCGCATTTTTTATTCTGGAAGGACAAGTGAGAGGATAATAATATTGAAGGATGTTATTAGTCATAACTTGAAGTGAACCAAAGAAATGATATTAAAAAAATATACAAAATGGCGGTTCTCGCGAGGCATGTTGAATTTGAGACGTTTTGGGGCACGCGGTATAACACGCAAATTTGAATGAGGAAAACTAAATTTTAAATTCTATTAATTTACATGAGTGTAGCTAGAAGAATACGTACGGGATTTTGAAAATATTTATTTTTTGTGTAATTTGCAAGCATTTAAAGTAAAAACTCAATTTTCGACAGAAAAAAGGACAATCATTTGTTAATAAATAATGTTATAATGAACTCATGGAAAATCCCGTACGTATTTCTCGTCGGAATGTTATTTTAAAGATGTGCTCAAAATTTGGAGTGAATAGAACGAAAATTGTTGGAGTTGTGCTGCGTGCCGTTTTGAAAAATTGTGTTCCGAGAAAATGGGTCGACGTTTCGCAGACGGGCCAGGCATTGCCACCGCAGACCCACACGGGCCTGCGGGCCTTTTGTACAGGTATCGAACTTTTTTCCCCTCATTCTCGATGGTTCAAAACATCTCTTAAGCCATTTTTTTTAATTATTTTTTTTTTAATTCTACACTGGTGTTACCCCTTAAGGCATTCATTCCACAGATGGCAGTATTTTTTCGGGGGCATGAGCAGGGCCCTTCTGAATCATTGGTAAATTACACTGACGTTTAATAAAAATAAGCCACAGTCAATTATTATACCCACCGATAAAGTGTAGTAAAAAATTTCGCGCAAATTTAGTAGATTTCAACATCTTTACATTTTCCCTGAAAAGTCGCGGCTACGAAAATTCTTCCGCCAGTCACATTTTTCTGAGTTTTATCGTTAATATTTTATTGAAACATTCGTCGACCCCCTGTTTTTATCGTCGTTACGGAATCTTTAGAATTTTTTACACGCGTTCAGCAGTTTTCATCAGGCGTCTAGAGTTATTCATCATATAAATGATTAAATAGAAATGTGGCCAACGTGTCGTCTCCGTGAATTGCCTTAAATGTGGCGATTTTTGGAGTCGGATTTTGTCGTGAAAAAGTCGAGAACTTGCCTTGGAACTTTACAAGTATACATTTTTTCTCGATTACAGACGTAAATCGGTGAATTGCTAAATATTAGAGTTCGTGAAAGGGTTAAATAAATGAACCAGGCCAAAAATGTAAGTATATTATTGATTTTGAATGTACATTGATCGATTTGGCATATGCTAGAAAACGTTTGGGGCGTCACGGGATGCGGTGAATTCGATAGAGAAGGATTAGTTTTAATTAAAATTTTGCTCATACTGCACTCGGTCTCTTGTCCTCGCCCCGTTGAGGCTCGTCTAGGCTTGTCTCGTAGCCCCTCTCTCTCTCTCTCTCTCTCTCTCGTTAATATACTTTTGTCCCGCATGAATAATATTCGCCGATCGAGAGGCCGCTGCAGCTAACCAGTGACAAGGATGGGAGTTAGTGAAAGCGCGAATACTCGTGAATTTCACCGGAAGTTTGTTTTTTTAATTAAACTCTCGACCCTTGGCAGGTGCTCGAGCACGTTATCACCCGTTGACAGATAGTCCGCAACAGCCGGTGGAACTCTCAACACCCACGTACGCACGTTCCGGCGCATCAATTGAAAAAGAAAAGAAATAAGAGAAAAAGAAGAGTAAACGTTGGATGAAAAAAAAATTCACATTACTATATCACGCCCGTTTGAATTGAAACTCTCGTTCGAGTCATCAAAATTTGATGTTCGTCCGAGCTAGCGATCCAACGAATTCGATGCTCTCTGATATATGTCCATAAATTTGTCCCCCCCCCCCCCACTGTAGGGCACTGAATTTGAATTTTCGAGAGTATTCGGTCGTGTCGACTGGCTCCCTCGGGAATGATGATAATAATTGTTGACGAACGGTCGCGATATTTTGACCGTCGGTGGTAAATATAATTGTTATCCTCGATACGAGAGCTCACCGACACATTAATGAGACAACCAATGCAATTATTGTTTCGTGGAATGAAAATTAGCCTGCACTTATAAGCTATATGGAAATTGTCTGGATGCGATGACGTTGGAGTTTGCATCGTTCAAAGGCAACGAAAATTAATTTTTTTTAATTGCTCAATTTTTTGGGCCAATTTTGCCTGCGGACATCGCTCCAACGTTTTTATGTATTCTCATTGGAGATTTTATAATAACGCAAAATGTGTTATACAGGTCGATGCAAAACGTTAAGGCGGTTCTCGGAACCGCGTTAGGAACATATGTAACCTAGGTTACCTTAGTCAAAAGTTTAAGGGTTACGAGTCATCATGGTAAGTATGATGTTTGAAAAATTTCCCAAAATTAGGTTCTAACTCGTTCATAACGGCCAAAGACACAATAATTGATAACAAAAAACTTATTTGCGGCTTAGCTTAAGGGGAATTCAATCGACAAACACCAATGCAATCATCTGTATCCACACAACTAACTAAATGGAACGTGTTGAATAATTCAAAAGTTGTCAAAAAATTTAAATACCTCTTATGTTAATGCTATTTTTAAAAAATGGCATTAACATAAGAGGTAAACGAGTTAGTACCTAATTTTGGGATTCAAAAATCATACTTACCATGATAACTCGATATCCTTAGACTTTGGACTACGGTAACCTAGGTTAGATATGTTCCTAACGAGGTGACCTATCACCCCCTTAAGGCTTTGCATCGACCTTCCTAAGGTATATTTAGCTAGTTTATTCAAACAGAACTCCAGTGTTTGATGTCGAATACGATTTTCTTTTGGTATTTTGCCAAAGAAGACCTTCCTGGCGTATTCTCTGCCCTCTTCACTTTCTCCCATTTTCTCCAGAGTAGAGTTACACACAGTTAATGCAGAGATTGGAACTTTGTTATTTCTTTGGTAGCTAAAGGTGGAAGCGTTTTGCCTTGTTGCACAAATGGATCAGCCAGCATCCGCATGACAGATCTTATCAATATAACTTATTTTTCATGACGTTAAATTTTGTATCGTCCGAATGCAACGATTTTTTTATCTCTTTATCGTTTTCAACATCAAAAATGTTTAAAAAAAAATTAAGGTCCAAAATCTCTAACGGGGATACATAAGAATGGATGAGTGACTTTCATACCCTGAATCGACCAATAAGACATTTTACAGTAAAATATCGACGTCAAAAAATCGAACCCAAATCTTTAACAACGTCACGATCGAAGAGAAATAGTTAGCCAGCCCTTGTGGATTCCCACCACTTCGAAAATAATTTACAAATAACATCGTTGAATTCCCTAATAACTTTTCAATCATTTTTTAAATCTTTTTAATTCTCCATCTGTTCTGACCGTTGCTGGCTGCTAGATCCATCGGTTCAGCAAAGTCTTTCACTGCTTCGCCTATTCGCGTCGTCATTCATTGGATTTTCTTGTCGCGAGACGAAGCGGGAGAGCACGAGATACGGGCCGGAGCGAAATTCAATTTCGTTGAGGTTGACAGAGACTCGAGACTATCGCGAGGGGAAAGAAAAAAAAAAGAAAACGCCGCGTACCCTTAGTCGACGTTGTCATCGTTCCTGCAGATTGTGCAAGTGAGGAAAGCATCGAAACTTTTCGCCCTGTCGAGAGTATCGGAGAATCGTTACTTATTAATCACCCACTTCTCCGTGAAGTCGATATTCGAATCCACATAGTGCCGCACACTCTGATGATCGTTCCATTGTTGTGCAACGGGAAATCAAATTAAGCTAATAGCTTGTATTTCGTAATCGTATATTTATTTTTAATTGAATCGATTGCATGCCATCGCTTAATTCCACTCATATCGAATGTACTCGAGTATGAATAGTCATTGGAAACGATCGTTTCAGCGCTCGGTTTTAATACGAATATCATTTTGCTACCTCGACGCCGGTAATTGAATACAGTGCGGTTGAATACGGAGTGTCTTTGAAATAAATCTCAATATTCCTCTCCGCAAACAGCACTTTGGTGCAATGAAATAATTTTTTACACTGCAGCTTTTCGTTTTTTCTTATTTTTTTTTTCTTATTAACGTTGAGCTTCTTGCTGTTTTATTTTCCTCGTTCAAATCGTCGACCAGACTCGTAGGAATAACATGGACCACGAGAGCCGGAGAGGGAGAGAGGAAAGACTCGGTGAGAAATTTCTTCCGCGGCTCGAATATTCAGTGCTCGCTACGCTTATACCGTACCGCCATCGTCGTGGACGTTTCGCGAGATCGCCAATGAAATTTACGACGTGCTAAAATTGCTGGCTGTTTTCTGCTATATTTATGATATTATTTATGGTACGCTATAGCGAAGCATAGATATACGTAGATCGCGGGAGAAACATTTTCGCCGCTACGAATATCTCTCTCCTATACCGTTTTATATGCTCTCGCTTCGTCGCCCAAGGCCTCGATTCACCAACACCCCGGATCCTTGTTACTTACCCGAAGGATTCGAGGATTTATCGGAGTGTATCTCTACGTAGTGAGAAAGCTCGCACCTGTCATCGATCAGAGGCAAAATCGAACGGCTGTTCTTTTCTCGCCGTGAACAATTTTCGCTCTCCCAATGATACGTAGGCTCATTAAAAACGACTGTAAATCATTGATGGGCGCTCCAAAATTCTATGTCGATGACGTTTGCGCTGTTGGATGGCAACGAAAATTCCTTTCGTTCAATTATTTATTAGATTTCGAGTGTTGGATTAATCGCAGGTATCGTATTTCGGCAATGGTCAATACTCGGATGGGTGACCGATCAGCCGCGCACTTGTGCGTCGACACTGACCGAGATTTTTATCGATTTTTCGGTAGTGACAGTTGAATCGAAGACGAGCATAGGCATCGGTGTTAGGAAGCGTGGCGGCGGTCCTCTGAAGGGTTTCTGGTGGATCGGAAATAGTCATAGGTAGAAGGTACAAGGGTTAATGGGAGAGGGAATGGTCCGTAAAAACCCGCCAGGGCACACGGCGAAAATTAGTGAGCGTAGCAATTGGCAGATAAACAATATTTTCTTTTTTTTCTGTTGAGGAGGGAGATCTCTTCATAATTTTTTTAAATGTCATGGCCCAAAATGAAGTCCACAAGGAAACTGAGGGACCACTTTATGGGCCCAGAATCGCAGATTAATCGGTAGATCATTTGGTCGCAATATTTTTGAGTCTCAAAACTTTAAACGCGTTATCTTGGAAACTACTTCTTCGTGAACCTGGTACGGGATAACTAAGGAAATATCTGATCGATCATGTTGAAATTTTGCACGAATTTAGGTAAGATAATTTCGGTCTATGTGAACCTAAAGTTTGGTGAAACTTATCTTTCAAAATTAACGTTTTCATTAACAAATACTATACGGAAAATTTCATGAAAAATAAGGAATTAATTCAATCACTTATCGTTTTTTGAATTTTAAATTTTCATTCGATTTTTTAGGTTCACATAGAGCGTGTGGGTCTTGAAAATCGAAAACTTTACGGCTCTGGTGTTTCCGATCAATGCAGCGGACTCTAGATTGTACACCCCGGAACAACTCGGGCGGCAACCGTCTAAATGTAAAGAAAACCAACTTCTTGCCAAATAAAAAGATGTAACATGAACATGAAATTTTTATTATAAAGAATAAATAGTTTCGACACAAAAAATCTTGCATACTCGCATATTTTCGGCTGCCTCAAAGGATCTTTTCCCTCAAAAATCCGTCACTTTATCTAATTCCCGTGTCGTCAACGTTCTCAGCATTGCAACGCCACGGAATGTTTTTTCTTCTTATGTACCATAAAAAAAAATTCTCCTGCAAATCTAGGTCGGAGTTTTCTGATCCAAACTATCCGGAAAAAAATCTCCAAGTGATTCTCGTAGCCTAAATCCGGCGAAAAAAATTTGGGATCTCCGGACAATTAATTTCTATCGCATTTCAACGATACAAACTTCACCATCATAGTTCTCTATGTATTCACTTGAATCGAGTGCCCCGAGTTGTATCGAATCTTCAGCCTTTCATTGCGGCATGCTTTCGACTGTTTCTTGATCGTACACTCGGTAGACGTATTAGAGAGTCAGAGCAATTGCAATACACGCTTGACTGAAGCTCTCAGGCTTCATCATACATAGATCCCGATGTGTACTCCCCCTGTATGTGTATGGGTATGTGCCACTTGGTCTCTTTTCCCTTCTTGTGTATCTTATAGGGTCGTATACGGATATCGAAAAGTTACTTACACGAGGAACGGCACATGCTTGGGTTCTCACTGTCTTATTGCGACGTATATAAGAGAAAAGAGATCAACAGAAGACACTTTGAGCGACCGATATTGCTACCGACTGGTCTCTCGATAGATCACAAAACGATATATATCATGCACTATATACATCTGCCATATGATATTGCTAGGAATATATACCATCCGTGAGAGAATAACAGCTATATATGTATTGCCTCTGTACGGTATGGTTGCGCACGCACACACACACATCGAATAACTCGGTGCAATTTTGGACGATCCATTGTCATCATGTCCGACAGATTCTAAGGTGAATTAGAAAAATCCAAGCTTATTGTATTTACATAATTAGATTAAATTCACGGCACGTGAGTATGTAAATTCGTTAAAATGGAAATTGTTAAAACTAGATAAAATGACTTACACAATTAAAAAATTAATTATGAAATTAAATCAAATGAATCTTCTTTAAATTTACATTATTCGAAATGAAAGTTAATATAAGTAAGTCTTTCCAAACATTCTAAATTAATAATAAACAGTTTGAAAAAAAAATACGAATCAAAATATGGCGACGAATATAAAATTACTTATTCAATGAAGAAACAGTATTTATTTAATAAAAATTTTTTTTTCCAATTGATATGATTCGAAATGAGACGTATTATCAATAAGTCTTGAGAAATAATAAGAAATTAAATATGATAGATATGTAATAAGGGGGAAGACCCGGTACGATGGAATCTACCAGAAAAAATAATTATTATTTTGATTCACGGCAGATGAGTATGCAAATTGGTTGAAATGGACGTTTTCAAATGAGTAAAAAATTACTTAATTAAATAGCTTTCACTATTGAATAAAAACAAAATATTCTTTTTAAATCTACATTATTCAAAACGCAAGTTATGAATGGTAAGTCTTGTCAAATTCATTCTAAATCAAAGACAAGCTGTTTAAAAGAATGAATACAAATAAAAATATTAAAACGAATATGAATAGAATCACTTATTCCATCATAAAAAAGCAAATGTATTAAATTAGTTCCTATTGATTTTTGATAGTCCAGATTTTAATCTGGGCTATCAAATAAATAAGAATAATAGGAATTCCTATCTAAATTCCTAATAAACTAATTCCTAAATTAGTTTATTAGGAATTCCTAAATAGTTATTATTTATTAGGTTTATTAGGATTAGGATAGTTTATTAGGAATTCCTAATAAACTATCAAATAAATAGGAATAAAATTTTAATTACTCATATAACTAAGCTGCTCCAAATTGAATGTCAACAGTGATTATTAATAATTGATAAAGTGCAAAGAAAAGTAACGATAGCAGTAATAAACCTTTTATTATCTACAACTTCCTTTTCTACGAATTCGCTCCAATAAGTTTGACATTCTATAGACGCCGGTCGTCACTCGTTGAAGACTCTAGAGTCGTGAGCAGGGCGAGATTCTGCTGTACGTACAAAGCTCGCTAGATCTATAGGTTTCGAAATAACAAAGAAAAAAAAGGATTGATAATACGGTGTAGTTGGTAACATCGAGAGCTACGTCGTACGCTATATCGAATAGGTCAGTGAACGCTTGACCCTTCGGATCCACTTCTCAATATTTTTCCCAGCTTCGCTCAACCTTTCACCTTCGTAATGGAAATACCAATGAAAACAATCGCGAACGTCGACGCTAATGATAACGATAATTATAATCATTCCTCTCCACAGGCAATAATTAGGGGTAAAATTGCAATGCTGTTTAAATCTTCAGTAGAAATGGAAAAACTGCTGGTGAAATCAAAGCTCGTAGTTTCAAGCTCGTCGTATCCGCTTAATTGATCAAATATGATCAACATCTCGCATCTCCAAAGAGTTGCAAATCCCTATAAGGCGTTTAAGACATTATTACATAGGAGTTTAACTTTTTGAAATCAGGGCTTTTGCTTCGAGCCTTTTGTTTTCGTTTTTTCCTCTTTTAGCGTTGACCGATAATCGTTAAACCATTGCCGTTCAACGAAGAGAATATTTACCGTGTGCGAAAGAACGCACGATACAGTGCCTATCGAATTACGAGCCGAAAGGCTCGCTCGAAAGTATTTCAAAGACCAAGACACGAGAGGAGAAAAAAGTGGAGTTTGGAAATGAAGAAAAAAAAATTCGGCACGTGTAAAGAGGTGTCGATGCTCGTTGGTCACGCCCCATACTTTGGATTCTTTGCCGCGTGTCTCATTTCCAGAGAGAGCGAGCTAGAGATATATTTTTGCGATGATGTTCCGCTCGTTGCTGCGCACGATGGACCTCTCGAACCTCCACACTCCGACATACGTATTACACGTATATGTGTGTGGGTTCGTATTTCAGTACGTACAGTCTCGACTCGCCCGAAGGTAGAAAAAAAAAACGATGACGAAGCTGCATCGTTGCAAGGCAATGAAATTTTTTATTTCTTCTTTTCCCGAATTGCCCAAGCTTTTTTCGTCCCATTTAGGCTACGCCAATAACTCAAATGTTGTTCGGACTCCTTATTAGAGATCCACAACCTCAAGTAGCCACACCAATTTTGGATAATAAAAATGGAGAAACGAAAAAGTCAAAAAGAATTTTTTGTTTTCAGGGATGCAAATAGCGTCGACACCATAGGAAAAAAGACTCGACAGACCTTTGGTAAGACGTGCGAATATGAAGTACAACGAAAACAGAAACCAGAGGGAGAAAGAGAGAGAGAGAATGAGGCGAACCTCGTGTATAACTAATGTAAAATCCTCCGGGCCCATGTTCCAGCGGTTCTCATTCAAGGATAAGTTTTTTCCACATTGCTACGATCGCCCCACGTAAGTTCCCCAAAATTCAGTTCCATTGGTGGAGATCCGCGAATTGCCCGAAAGTCTTCCTACCCATCGGTACTTACAAAAACTCGTGCGGAAATTTGTCGGGAAGTACTCAGATTCTACCACTATAGGGATTTAGTGGGGACGTTGCCCAAATGGAGTCCACATTGGAACCCAAGTGGATTTCGCGCTAATTCCCGATTGACGTCGTTTGAGAATTTTTTATCTTAAATCCTTTGGGATTGAATCCTTTGAATCCTGTAGGATTCAAATGGACTTCGTCCATTGGATTTTACTGTGGAATCCTGATCATAATCCATGATGCAAGCGTGACGTTTTACTATAAGGGTTCCATCCAATGCGATGAGCCGTTGGATCTCTATCAGGCAGTAACGATAAATATCGTTATCCAATGAGGTCCCAACGACAATGTCTGCACGGAAACAAGAAAACGGTCTGCGAGCTGCTAAAATGCTATTTTGTATTTCGTCGATTAAACGCTGCTTGTTTCTCGAGATTCATCGCAAACCTTTTTTCTCCGCAGTTATTTTCATTTCAGCCGCAATATCGCTATTTCAATTTGAGGGTATACCGCAGTCAGAATTTAATACCCGCGTTAAATTGCGGGCACAAAATGTTTCGAAAACTGTAAAACTCGTTATATTCAGTTTCATAGATTTATCTCAAAGTGACTCTTAAGCACGGGGAGGGGTGGGTTCGCGTGATGCTCTCCGGATCTGATGTGCCGCACGCCTCGTGTGTTGGGGGTTCGGGAGTACATGCAAGAGCGAAGAAAAGTATTTTAGCCGCGTTCCTTACGACGGTTGCGAGCTTCAAGTTGATTCGTAATAAATTTCCGAGGCTTGCCCATACAACGCATGTGCATATATATATATATATATACACCTATATTTATGCGTATATGTGTATATACGGGGTGTCCCAAAACTGAATGCGTTCCCTGAAATGTGGGGTCGGGGTTGAACTTCCGAGTCGATTGATGTAAGCATGTGGCGGTCTCAGACCAACCCCTGAATTATTATTCATTATTAAAGGCGGGCCAATGAGGTACGCCCGCCTTTAGAAGGTAATAGCAATTCAGGGGTTGATCTTAGACCCACACATGCTTATATCAATCGACTCAGAATTTCACCCCCAACCTCCCCCATTTCAGGAACGCGTTCAGTTCTGGGACACCCCGTATATACACGTATACGTATAAGTATATGTATATGCGTATCTGAGCTTCGAGGATGTGAGGCTTTATTACCTTGCGAAAAAGAAGGAAAAACGCGAAAAAAAAGCAAAAAAGTGTAAATCAATAGCCACTAGCGCAGCCATTTTTTGCCGTCACGAACAGCGAACGTCGTAATCGAGAGGTGCCTCTCTCCTTCCCCTGCCGGTGCGCAGTTCGAGGAAACGGGGAATAAAACATTTTTTTCCTTCCGTTAATGAGAAAATGTCGTTGAATTAATTTTAAGCCTTTAATCTCGTAACTCGCGGCTTCGCATAATCGCAAGCTGCTCGGGGAAATAAATGAGTTTCGTGTCTTGTATTCACCTTCAGGATTAACGAGAAAAAATCTTAAACTCATACTTTATAGTCGCGTAAGCTCTGCCGGTTCTTGCATCGTGTAAATACGTATACGAGCGTGTGTGTTCCCCGGTGGCCTCGCACTCGCGCAATTCAGTAATCTTGAGGTCAGCATTTTCTCTTTTCCTCAAGGATTTAGATAACTGGCGTTCTTTTACGTGGCCAAGTGCTCGCTCCTCTCTTTCGCCGGTTTTTCCCCGCTTCGTTAGCCTCGGGTGATTAGATTCAGATAGGAGAGGGCCCGCGAAGTAAAAAGCTTTCATCTATGCGTGTGTAAAGCTGCCGGTTCGCTAATCAACGAAAAAGCGGAACACGGGAGGGAGAGAGAGGTTTGAATAATCCGGAATAATGGAAAATGTGTGTGACGTGTCACGGACGTAACGCGCTTGCGAGAGCTGCGAGAAAGGAAGAAAAAAAGCAGAAAGTTGCTCGCACCTACCGGTTGCTACGGCGAAGCAAACTTCGAGCCATTCCACGAGACCGTCCAGGATCAGTTTTCACAAGACCAGAAAGAGTCTGGTTGACACTTTCCTTCAGATTAACATCCCCATTGGACAGCTCAGATTCCGATGATAAAGAAGCTAATTGTTTTTTTCATTGATAAAAAAAGCTTTCAAAGCTCCTCCCCGAAGGTAAAACATTTGGAAAGCTTCACCCCATTTTTTTCATTCGTACTCCTGGTATCCAATTTTCCTACTACATTTTTCCTGTACGATTGAAACACGGCGGAAAAAGCTCGAGCCATTGACACCCCCGAATTTTCCCGTGCCGAAAGTTGGCGGCAGCAGCCAGTTTTTTCCATCCGTAGATCATTTCCCTACGCGGTGTTGGGTATGTACACCTATCGTGTGCACCGCGACATATACTCCGGAAGGACCATGACACGTCTGTCACTCAGTTGCTTTCAATTATACGCTCGTCCACGCAACAATCCATCCGCAAATACACGTTTCTATTCTCCAATTGGCCGTCTAATCGTTATCAGCGAGGCTGGCCAGCACGGGCGAGCGAGCTATGCGCGGCTCTGTTTGCCTATAGGTTGAATAAGGGTAGATAAGGGTGCCACGTATGTCCGAAGGGATTTGCGTGTCCAGACCGTCCGGGTGTATCCTGGCTGTGGTCATCAGTATTCCATACACATATATATATATACACACATTCATATACATACATATACATACACACACACATATATATATATATATATATATATATATAGAGAGAGAGAGAGAGAGAGAGAGAGAGAGAGAGAGTCAGAGGGTGCGTAATGGAGGAGAGCCGGTTATGCAGCTCCGTTATGCAGTGCATATATGTCGTTTTCGGGGAATGAATAATGGCCGATATAACTCGTCGAGATCGAGTCACACATATCAGCTTTACAATTCAAATGGTGCAGCAGAGTCGCTGAGCTTGCAGATTTGTACAATACCTACACACACGCCTACTTATATATATATAGGAAGTAAATCCATTTTGTATCCATTGGATCCTTGTGATGTTGGCTATCACCACATCTGATGGCTTTCAGAACAGCCCGACTAGAAACGTTGCTACGGGGCAGACTAGAGCTGCATCCGGCATACCGTATTCGGTACCACGGCATGGTACAGGCCGCCGGATCAGAGCTGTACCGGGCGTGAAACGCTTTTTTGAATCCGGCTATGACGCGGATGCCGCTAACGTAACTGATCCGTATACCTTTGTAGGCTCTGAAACGGTTGCCGTACCTATGCCTGACGTGAAGTAGAAACCCAAAAATTACGAATAAAAAATTCTGGTCTTTTGTTTGTTTATTTTTTAAACCGAGTCTTTGATTTTAGGGCAGACCTTGAAATTACTTTTATATAAATATTCTTACATTCATCGATGAGTAATCTTGATTGGAATTAACATCATATCGGATAATAGTAGAGGGCAGATAATAGTAGAATAGTAGATTCATGGCTTGAACGTTTGCATCGTTGGACCTCAATAACAGTCCTTTATAATTTGAAGAATATTTATTATTAAGTAAAATCTGTTTTTGCAGGTTTAGCTTATAGATAGTGTGGCTCCTGGGAAAGGTTTAGTAAGTTTTCGTAGTTTATATCTGCCTGGAACAATTTTGGCAATAAAAGGAATGACGTTGGTTACATTCCCATTTCAACACCATCTTAATTCACCTGTCTGCATGTATATCCACGTGTTTATGTTTGAAAGGCTTCAATTGGGTAACACGTGAAAATCAGCAAGGGTATACGTCGGAAATCAGGAAATGAATATATATATATATATTCGAGGTTTTCTGCCACATGTGCAACTGAAAACCCCTGCATTTTCACGACCGAAAGTAAAAGTTTTGTCAATCCTAAAATCTGTAATATTTTCTAGATCCTTTGACAATGTCTTTCATGACGTTGAAGTTGGCATAGTTGAAATGCAACGAACTTCATTTTAATTTTTAGTGCACAAATTTTGTTTGGCCGATTCAGGCTGCGAAAATTACTCATACGATTTCTCGTGTTCTTATTAGAGATTTATGACCTCAATTTGCAAGGTTTCCAATATGATAAAAATAAAGAAATAAAGAAATCAAGAAAACATATTTTTGCATTACAAAGATGCAAACTTCAACGTCATTGGTCTTTTCCGCGTTCGGCCGTTCGGAGGATCCGAAAATGATTGTAGGAATTCTTGGTCGTTAAAGCCAGTTCTTTGACCCAGTTAAAAAAAATACTACTGGTTATTAGTTTTATATAGAAAAATCTTCTTTTTAATATTGAATGTTGAGGAAACTACGAAAAAAGATCTTACGTAGAATTTTCATACAAACCACTTCGAACATTTGACTTTGATAGCCTGTAAAAAAAATGGACTACGCATGTCATGCCAATTAGTTGAAAAAGTTACTCAGTTAATCTCGATTCACATTATTTGTAGAAATGACATGCAAAAAACCAAAATTATCTCGAAAACCGTGGGACTTTTACTAAACTGAAATTCCAGCATATAGTAGGACATGATCTGATTTATCGTCAGTTGCAGGATTATCCATTCATAACACGACGCCCTGTATATACGTATGAATACATTTTTCCATTTGCATATCCGAGTAAACAGTTTCGTCGCACTATGTTCCACAATGTACGAGGAAACAATGAAAATGCATACTTTACAACTGGACATTGGACGAGTAAAACAGCGTGCAATAAATACGCCCGCACATCTATCCTATCCGTTATCACAGTCACACAAGCGAGATGAGCAATGAAATTTATATGTGATACACGAGTAAAATCTACCGGCAATAATATCTACAAAGATTGCACAGCAAACAGTTTTTACGCGTTCGTGCATCCAAACTGCACACTCATAAAATTCCTACTGCGGCATACTACATTTCGGAGAGAAACGCATACAAGGAGAGAGAGAGAGAGAAAGAAAGAGAGAGAAAGAGAGAGAGGGAGAGAGAGAGAAAGAGAGAGACCAAGAGAGATGATAATTGAGTGGTAACGAGTTGCGTGTGAATTTATGAAAATATAAATTTTAACGCAGATTGGATCGGTATTGTCTGTGTATTCGTGGCGTCAGGCAATTTATCATTGCAATCGTGGGAACATTTTCAATATAATATGTACTCTACCATCTCCCCGGTGAATGAATAATAATCACCGAGCGAACGAAACGAAATTAATATTATTGATAAGAGATTTAAATGGTTTTTGGTGTAAATTGTTCACCAGCTCGTGTTGAATTGCACGATCGTACGATCGATGCATAGCAAAATGCAGTATACGTGACGAGTCGATCAGCGACGACGATATTGCGCGAACGTTGCAATATATTGGGGATCATCTCGTCGGAGAAAAAGCGTCGGTCTGGACCGTGGAAGCGAAGCCGATGTACGGGCAGATCTCGCCTGAGAAACATGGTTAAAGGTTCCCGGAAGAGGTGAAAACGCGTAAGACGGAGAAAAGAAAGAGAAAGCGGTCGAGAGAGAGAGATCGACTGTTTGGCCTCAGCAAACATGTTTTTGCTGTACACACGATTTTGCTGTACTTGCAAGGGCAATACTGCGACTTCTGCACGGCAGCCCACCGAGTTCTCCAGACTCTCCCTCGAGCTCTTTTTCACAGACACTTTTACGAGCTCCGCGGAGTGAATATAGCCCTGGCGCTCACGTAGAAGCCAAACTTGAGAACGAACGAACGAATAAAAGTCGAGGTGCACCGCAAGAACGGCGAGTGTCCAACATCGAGAAAATATGCATTGCTCCTGTCGTTCTCGGTACCGAAGAATCATACATCCTTCCGGATTGGTGGACGACAATGGTGCACAATGGAACCGAAATAGAGCGAAACAAACTCAAGCAACATCAGCTCGTATGGGTGCCAGAAAAAATGTGCAATCGAAAGTTGTTGCCGAGGAAAAAGTGGAAAAGCAAGTTGGCTAATCGTTGTGGAATTGTTAGGGCACGAGGCAAGGACCATCTGATCTTTGGAGCAGATGAAGAGAGCTGGATGAAATGGCGGCAGGATGGCAGTGCACTGAAAGAAAAATCCACTTCCTTTGGCTCAATGACAAATCATTGGGGGATACCAACGATCTATTTATTGAAAAACTGAATATTGGGGTATTTCGAGAATTAGTAAGGACACAACTGTGACGAGTGGAAAAGCAATTTTATTTGCATTTTCTCAAAGTATACATATTCAAGAAAACGTGACAAAATTCTTACTTGAAATATTGAAAATTGACCAAGTTACAGACTATTGAGCGGAACGATTTACGTGTCTTTAAACTTTCAACCGCGTTTTCACGAAAAGATTTTATTCGACCTGGCCGAAATCAAAGCTCTAGCTATGATCACCCGAGTTTCAATTTTGAAAGAAAGAAACGAAAATTTTCGTATTTGCAGTAGGTATCGTTGTACGTAGCCGTTTCCTTTTTTATTTAGCATTTTCTAAACCCGCGAATATAAGTAAAAATTTCGCCAAAATTACCCTTTTTCTCAACACCCGGCATTTTGTGAATTTTTATTTTTTCGAAAAGTGCCTACGCACAACGAGAACTACAGGTATATTGATTATAAAACGTTTTTATGTTTATTTTTCAAACCAACTATGTCAATTGACCGATTCGACCGTTGGATCACATTTTTTTATACAGAGGCTCTACTATACGCCAACGACGTTTTTAATTTTTAATTCATTTAAATAAAAAATTACACGAATTAAGTTCCACCTATGTTTAACAATATACCTTTTTCCAAATCCCATATAAAAAATCTAGTAGCTAAAATTACCTTTTTTTTCGTTCCGTCGCAGTGCCTCCCTTAATCGCATATTTCAGTTTTTCCTCCCAACATTTCTCCGGCTCAAAATTTCTCCCACGAGTTATTATCGTTCCGCCGACTCGACTAAAATCGATCTCGTCCACCTGCACTTATCGACGCGCCATCGTAAAACGAGCAGCCGACTCGCGCCACAGTGAAAAAGAAATCAGCCGGAAGTATGATGAAAAACAGTGGCGGCTATCAGGGGCTGATAGTGGACTCGCGAGTGAGAAGCTAAAAAAAAATCATTACGATTGCATTGAGCACGCAAGCCTCGGGTGCGTGCAGCGTCCGATTGTTCGGTCAGTTCCACACTCGCGGCGTATTAAAAATGCACTGGGCTGCGTCTCGATCGCCTCCAGGAGTCACGCGGGCGACACGGTGAACGCGCGTGAATACGTCGAGTGTTTCCATAGAGTGCAGTGCATCAGGAATCACGTGAAGAAGAAGAAGAAGGATGAGGAGTTGGACGAGCGAGCGAGCAAGAGAAAGAAAGATAGAGAGAGAGAGAGAGAGAGAGAGAGAGAGAGAGAGAGAGGGGCAGGCAAAAGGAAAAAAGTGACAGGGCAAAGTAAAGAGTGTTTGTACAGTTGAACGTCCGCGAACTGCATGACTCTACGTTATAAACGACGTGTTTTTCTTGGACGAAGGGGTTTTACGTTCGCCAGCGGAAAGGGGTGGTAAGAGAGCCCTCGTTCGCGATGAGACAACATCCTTTAGGCGCGAGATGTTTAACGGAGAAAGTGGAACGGGAGATGGATGAAGGGTGTGAGTGAGGATTTTATCTCGCCAGCTCGCGTCAACACCGTATTGTAAGCTCTCTCTCTCTCTCTCTCTCTCTGTCTCTGGGCCTTCTCTGCTGCTAAGCTCGCGAACGGTGTTGAGAATCGGCGGAAGGAACGAAAGACAGGAGCAAGCAGACGGTATACCTAAAGTCGGCACGATAAGACGCCCGCAACGTCGTAAGTCAGGTGGCTGATTTAATATCCGGGAAAGACGAGCCCCGGAGGCTCTTTTTATTCTTCGGGATATAAGACTGTGTGCTCCGGGGCATTAAGTCATGAATCCCTTTCCGCTCTTTCCCGGCCACCCGGAGATGGCAAAACACCTACCACACAAGGCTCCGCACATACGCACACTGTAATAACTGGCAATGTACTCGTGGATAGGAAAAAGCTGCCTTACTCGGCGGATAACGAGATCCTTCCTCATCTCCGTAGTTACGGGTTAATTTTATATGTCCGCGTGGAGAGAAAGAGAGAGCGAGAGAGAGCAGGCTCGTATTCACGATACAGCCATCGGAATGGCTACTCTCGCTGTAATAAGCTCGTACGGTATATTGGATAGCGTGTACTTGAGTATATTACGATACGATTGCGATACGCGGCGCGCGATATCGCGAGATATTTTCCACCGTAATCCAAAGATGTCGTATAACGCAGGCTAGATTGGATGGTTCGTGCGGGGATCGGCGAGAATTTCGAATCCGTTGGAGCATGTGTAGCCACGGAGTTTGCACAAAGTCTCGACGAACGCCTTCATCGCACACTTCGTCGTCGCGTAGTATCCAGGTGGTTCTGCACTCGGTAAACCTTCGTACCAGGTCGTAACAGGCCCAAAGCCAGTGCACATATTTGTACATGACATTGTCCGTTCACCAGCCTTTATGGTGCTGTTCCATCCCTAAAGCAGATGTGATGCGAAAGAGTTCTTATCGCTGCTGTGGCAGGACTTTTGAACGTTTAATCACAACCGAAAATCAAGACGGCCAGTTCATATCGCAAATGAAGCTTGTCGTCTGGTATACGAGTGCATGCGATGGCGGACATCATGACGTGCAACTCTCCTGAAGATCCACAAGGATATTCGTGTGTGATTATGACTGAAGCTGGTTTCGTTTTTGCACTTATGCAATCGAAGGCTCGCGGATGAACCGCACCTGTACGGGTGACGCCGGAGCGTCGCGGCGCCATGGAATCCGCGTGTAAAAAATGACGGGTTTCGGCGAGCTCCCTTCACTGGGGGAACGAAAGCAGCCGCGACCGGTGAAACTCGCGACGATGCAGTCACGATGGGACGCACGAGGTGCGTACGGAACGTCTAATGACACGTAGTCACGAACCCTGGTACGTCCTGCCCGCACGCAAAATTCGCCGAATAAGCTTCGGTTGGCGGAAGTGCCCGGAGACGCAGATTGCAAGGTTAGGCAAGCGCTTACGCCGATCAAAGGGGAAAACATCGTTATCGCAGCCTTTGATCATCGAAACCTCGAAACGAACTCGCACAAGACACCGAGTCCTGAAGATTTCCCGAGGAAACTGTTTTTGGACTTATTTCCGGTTGATAGGAAGCAGGGTTTTTGCCCAGTGTACGCTCCGGTGACCGTAAAGACCTAGAAGAGATGGCGATCGATGAACACCGGGGAGTGCGGAAATAAGTATTTCGCCTTTGAACGCGAGGACTTCGCATTTTATTCGATCTCTTGGAAGGTTCACATTTTAGCGACAGACTCCACACATCCTCGAGCACAGTGTATTGGAAGTTACCCGAGTGGAAGAGCAGTGGAAGTTACTAGGGTAGAGGAAACGCTCTGCCCGAAGTTGGTGATAGCAGGTTTTTAATAGCAAAAAAGAAGACTCAATAACGAACGCGATTGATGGCATTTGTGCGATGGGCTGAGAGAGAGGGATGCACGAGGGAACACATATAACCAAGACTTGAAAGACGAAAGAAGTAGGCTGCGTATGCTCGGGTTGAGTGATGAAGACGTTATCTCTCTGCAACTCGAACAAAAGCTGGCCTATTACTCCGCAGCTAGCAACTGGCTGCACGTCTGATCAGTTACGTTTCAGAGTTCCAGTCTGGACGCATTCTCCTTCTACTTGATATGTCCGCGAATAAACAAGACGCCACAAGAGGCTTGGCCGTGAAAGTCGCTTACGAGCTTTGTATCGTGCACCTATCAATTTCCTTACTGCCTGCCCACGTAGTTCGTTGCTTCTGCTTTCCATGTCCTTTGTCGTTACCAACGTCCGATTCTCCAGCCTTCACAAACAGCAGTCGAGTTTCGTAGTGGAGCATTCCTCGCGTATTCTAGCGTCCAGCCGGCGATCGTCCGGTTCACCATTGCAGGTATATCCATATCGCGTTTGGATCCCTCAGCATCACTCGGGAATAAACCCATCGTCCACCAGAACTAATAGATTTACGAGTGGATCGTGAACAGAGAGGTGCATTGTGCGCTCGAGAGATCTACCAAGTACATGGCTCTTGGGACAGGAAGACAGCGGGGGCTATACGAATATCTTGCTGGTTTCGGCATACGTAGATGGAACAGGCATCATCGTACATGGAGGAGTTGCTTTGGAGACCTCGCATCAAACTCCAGAGAAGAGGGACGGGATTGATGGATGGCCTGGCTATCCTGAAGAACCATTAACACTCTCAGCTCTGTACAGATTTGAGGCAGACACGAATTACCGAACTCTCCACAACGCCATGGAAATAACAGTCTAGCTTATTGCATTCCAAGTCATTCAGAATTCACAGCATTCGCGGGGCAGAGATACGTTTTTCAAACTTCTACTTCGTCGTTGATGAATCTCGATGATGAATTTTCGTATGACTTGACGCGGAGGATTTTCGAAATTTGTATTGCCACAATAAAGCTTACGAATAAACAACATAGGTTGCTGCAGTTTTTAGCTGTCATCGTAGATTGCTTTCCAGTTTTCGATACGACGCTTGATGGGTTTCCAGTTCTAACGAGACTACTAAAAATGGGCTTACGAATGTGAGCGTCGATTTCGAGCCTGAAGGTCGTTCAGCGTCCTTTTCAGACATGCCAGAAACTTCCACGCTTCAGCCCACATGGCCTGCGGTCGAATGTCTTGTTCTTGTGTTTTTTCCTCGTGTTTTCATTTCGTGTTTCCATTCCCTCGAGCTGTCCGTCACTACACCGAGACTCCGGTACTCGGGGGGGCCTCCTCTCCTTCAACCACAGGGCCCGCGGCCAGGGCCATATGAAACCCACGCATTACAATCACGTTCTTGATCCACTGAGCACCGGGATGCCGAAGCAGCATGATGAAAAAGGTATGGTCAAAAAAGAAACTCGAACGCCGTGGCTTTTATCTCCCGCCACGCGTGTTGATGTTGATGGTAATAAGCCCCCGTTAGGTCGTATATTATGACAGGTTTCAGAGACCCGAGACCACCTCTTTAACCAGCCTAAAGAATCCAAAGGAACAAACACGACAAGATCCGCGATGTACGGCAGTGCGGTACCCTCCTGCTTCTTCCTCCAACTTCTGTGGTCTGATGCGGCGTTTTCGCTCCATCATTTCTGCCTTCGCTTGGAAGTTGAAGAGTCTTCGTTTCAACCCGCTTTTCTTTCGGTGCTTGTTATCTACTTCAAGCGAATTTCACTGCGTGGCTTTCTTTTACTTTGAGTGACATACGAAAAGTCAGGTAGGGACTTTTTTCCACTTCGCGTTTCAATGAGCTTTACATTGTAACGTTAATCCTTACAGTGTCATCGGGCACATCTACGCTGAATGGCGATGCTTTAATTGCGATTTCCGATAGGTACTGCCGAGCACTCGTCACTCGACCATCACTCAACACGTGCAATATACCGTTCGGGCAATGGATCGTACATCTTACACTTTGTCGTGATCTTATCTTCCATCTGTCAATCACCTGACTCCCTCGCGACACCCACCTGACGGACACCCATCCTCCGAACGATTAATGCCAAGCCAGTCCAAGGAAATTCTAAGCATTAAACGTCTTCGGCACGCGTTATATAATTTACGACAGCTATTCGTTCTCATGCATAGGCTGACATCGTCATCGCACTGTGCCACGTTTCACACTGCATTCGTTGTCGCAAGTCTCTTCGGCTTGCATTCCGCTCCTGAATGTTGTTCTGGCAAATTGTTTCCACCTCATACGCGGTTGTCTGCCTTGTATCACTTATCAGCAGTGATGTATCTCCAGCAGGTGTTTAATTAACGATGCTTACAATTTTCCAGACACTGTGGAGACACGTCTAGCCTCCTTTTGGCATGGTGGGTGAAAGAAAACTCCTTGTGAGTGATAGTGCCGTTTTTGCCATTTTTTGCTATTACCTGTTCCTAGGTAGAATCGATATGATGAACCGCAAAGCTGAAGGAATGGAGAGAGGGGAAGCAGAAGAAAATAATGTTCCTCGGTCTCGAACGATAGCGTGACGCAACTATTCTTTCCGGTAGTTATCGTTAGACTATCATTGCGATGCAATTGATAGGCTGAATGGTTACAGCTTATGCCACAGTTCTTCGTATTCCACGGCAAAAACCGATCAACTTCGCTCCGTAATCGGATTCTTGTTCCAGAACTTTCCTCCGCATCCAGGAATTTGTCGGCGCTTTGTGCCAAGCGTTTTTTTTCCATCAACTGTGGGAATCGCCACTGGAACGTGATAGATACATGTAGAATACATAACTATCACCGCCACTTGTTGTCACCACGCATCAGCCCGTTAAATAAATAATGTACAACTTGAGAGAACGGGGGTTCGACATTGGTTCAGCCCCACGCATACGCGTTGGATTTCCGTGGATGTGCGAGAGTGTGGTTGTGGTCGGCGGGGGGTTTTGCGGCTGTACGTTGGACATATATTCCCGGTGGGAGCGATCGATGACAGAGACGCCGGAATGGTTCTGACAGCTCGTCTCGTTACACGTCGACGTATGTTTCCGTAAAATCATTATTATCACCAGCAAGTATATCCACACGGTAAATAAACAGTTGTAAACAACACAAAGTCTTACTCTACCTTTGCAGTAGTCCCTGTTCTCTCTATACTCCTTTCTCATTGCTGTCCATTTCTCGACTTAAATCCTACCCTCGATCTTCGTCGAAACGTAACAAGGACGAGAAAATGCGGGAAAAATCAAATGGGTGGAAACATTACGAGAGGGCTGACTAAGAGATTTACACATAGAAAGAGCTGTGGCTAATTGTACTTCCATGGAATGTCTTCCAAGGACACTTGGAATGGAACACTAAGGAAATTGTTTTTCTCAGAGGAAGACAGGGATGCTCAAGATGGATCGCGGACTATAACCAATTTCAGAAACATCGTTTTTTATCCAACCAATGTTTTGTCTCATGCTCTGATATGGAGAGACGAGACACGAGGACAGAACAATGTGGTGGGAAAATGGAACCCCTTGTGAAGAGCACATATATATGGAGACATTTGAATATCGCACGGGTGTCCAGTGTCCACCGGCTTATCGCTAACGCGAGCGAAGCTGTTAACACAGCTACACGACTCCCAGGTGCTCTCTCTCTCTCTCTCTCTCTCTCTCTCTCTCTCTCTTTCGTCGTACAAACCGTACATATTACTTTCTATGCTCATGCAACCAGCGAGAAAGGGTGAGAGAAACGGATACGAGAAGAAAGAAAAAACGAGGAGCGTGCTCGCGCACTCGAATGGATAAACGGGTTTTCGGTGTCCGACTGTCGATTGACGAGGGAAGCGAGAGAAAGAGCTGGTTGTCAAAAGTATGAGAGAGAGAGAGAGAGAGAGCGCAGTAGTCACAGCATGTTATCAGGTTTAGGTGTCGGGTTGGCTGGTTAGATGTCAGAATATTATCTGAAGCCCGTGGAAACGAGAATACGCGCTAACGAGGACAGAACTGGTAAACGGTGCTTCGTTATTCATATTATATATAACGTCAAACGAGTGTGTATATCGCGGAAGATATTTGCCAGTAGGAAAGCAAGATTGTCTCGTCCTACAAGATCTAAGAAAAACGATCTCGTTTCGTCTCGTAATTCGCCGTGTCTACCATTGTTATCTCGTCCTATCAGATTGGAAATTGCGAATGAAAGTTTCCGAAATGTATAAAAACAATTACTAAATATTTTCGCTATTCGCCGTTGGTAATCAATGCAGAGTTGAGTCCCAAATCGCAAATGATGATAAAATTCTGAAAATTTGGTATGTTTTTGTATGAAGTATTTCAGAGGTCATGTAAAAATGTCACGACAATTAGGAAGCTCGTTATTGAACAATTAACATTCACAAATTAAATGTTGTTTTATGGAAACTGATGTAACTTTGCAATAAGTTTTTTTTTGACCTCTCAATTTTATAATATCTACAATATACTGAAAACAATGAAAACAAAACGAAGTTTATTGATAAATTTGTTTTTATTTCTTTTAAAAATTTTTCTTAACAAAATGTTAATTTTTTAATAACGAGCTTCCTAATCGTCGTGAAATTTTAACACGACCTCTTAAATACTTCATACAAAAACATACCAAATTTTCAGAATTTTCTCATCATTTTTTATTTCAACCCTTAAGGAGGTTGAAGTAATGATGATAGAATTCTGAAAATTTGGTATGTTTTTACATGAAGTATTCAGGAGGTTGTGTAAAAATTTCATGACGATTAAGAAGCTTAATTGAACAATTAACATTAACATGTTTCATAGGGACTCAACATCCTTAACCAGAGAGGGTGAACTCCGCAGAGAACTTGATACTCCCCGCATTTGAAGTGTTCCTTTGACGTGGCCCGAGTATTACATAATTCACTGATATTTATATATAAGTGACTAAAAATGCATCCCGATATACTGGAAAAGTTTCAAGCCAAGTTATCGAATTTTTGATAAATGAAAAAGTACGATTTTAATCATAAAACTTCGAAAAATCTGACTAGCAGACGAATTTTTGTATGACTTTTCAGGGAAAATAGTTTACAGAAAAAATAATTCTGAATCTACAAAATTCATGCGAAGTATTGGTATCCCAACGTTGGGTATTATAATTGATTCTAAATTATTTTCAGTAAGCGCAACCGTAATTTCTTAATAATTTAGAAGGGCCTTGCTTATGCCCTCCCCCCCCCCACCCCCCCCCCCCCAAAACACGGCCCTTCGCAAGCGGAATACCTCGACATGATTTCGAGGATGGAATAACCTTTAAACAGTTCAAGTTTTCCTTCAGGGTCTTTTTACACATATTTATTGGTCCTTCAAGTAGATGTACAAAGTAAAAAATTATTAGCGTCTATGTAGACGTTGCATGACTCCGAAAAAAAAACATATTTTTACTCTGTATGAGTGTTCTGATGTTTGGTACCAGATTTAGAAAAAGAACAATTATTTACAACATGGCGGCATGCTAGACTTCGATTATCGATTTCTCCCATTTTTCTGAACATTCTACGAGTCATACGAAGAAAAAAATTTAATTCGAACAAAGTCTGCTACTAACGTTGAAAAACAGTCTACTCAAGGCGTATGCCACATCTGAGCTTAATCGGCCAATTGGTTATCGAAATATCGTGGTTGCCAATTTGAAAAACATACTGTTGCAACTTGATTTTTATTTCATATCTCGCACCGTTAAAACGTTGTCGACGAAAAACAAAAAACACCTCTATTTTCGAGGGCATGTTTCACCCCTTAAAAATCGGATTCCGCAGATATAAAAAAACACATGTCAGCTATTTTTGCCCATTCTACAAACATGCCAAAATTAATCGAAGTCGGACAGTTTCCTTGTAAGTGATTTGACAGTTTTTCATACCAGTTTAAACCTTTTTTTTACACTATTTCGCGCACAAAACTGTCTTTCGGCCATAAGCATAGGAAACCCTCTATGTTAAAAACGGTTTATTCAATTGTAAATTTTATAAAAACGGTGTAGACGATCGATTAAGTAAATGGACGTTGCATTCATTACACGACAAAGAAATTACTGTATAAATTTGAATCAACCGGCAACGCCGTCAATTGTCCCGAAACTCCTTAAGTCGATTTCCATCGATACCCTCGAAACGAGGAAACAGGCGAGCCCGATGAAACCGGACGTGCAATGAACATCGCGAACGTGCACGCACACGTTACGTTCGTTTCGTTTCACTTCGCGAGACTGCAGGACACACGTGCACCGATGGTAAAGTCTTTTTATTATTCCCCCTCTTCCGTTAATAATAAAGCGGAGCATCGATAACGATTCGGTGCGAGGTGCGAGTGTCGGATTGCCATGGTCCGGATGCGTATATATGGGACGGAGAAAGCGAAAAGGTACATAAATATACATATACAAATATACAAATATACAAATATACATTCGCGTCCACACGATGGTGCGTTTGATGTTGGAGGATATAAGTGGGAGGGCCATTGAGGTAGACTCCGGTCAGCCGACCAGCAGCCAATTAATAATAACGAGGATGGCCGTTTTGGCATTACGGAAAATTATTACTTTTAATGCGTCGCGCGAGAGAGAGCGTTGTACAAACTTTGCCTTTTTCTCCCTGCTATTGCACTACGCGTAACGATGCAAACTCGCGATGTATGTATATGCAGCGATTGGTAAAACGATATATACCTGGAATGACTGAGCACACAGATCTCGTTCCGTGCCCATAGATCAACAAAGCGACTAGCGCACCCCCGCCCCCGCACCCTTCGATCGCCCTTTCCGGCTAAAAAACTCATCCGTCGGAGCGTTATCAACCGATCATCTTATTACCGGAAACACTTCGGATGCCTTGTCTCTTGCAAGAACGTCACCGTGTATTACCCGTAGATTCTCTATCAAAAGTATGTTTCGGTGATAACTTTAAGTACTTGGCGATAGCATGAAAATCTGAAAAAAATCAATCATATTGAAGATGCTAAGAACATTGATTTTGTATGATAAAAATGCCAAACATTTATAAATAAATTGTTTAAAGAAAAATTAGTTTGAACAACCTCCGGGAAACTTCATTTTTTGTGACATTGAATGAATTATTATATTTTTCTCAATACATATAATTTTTTAAAGAATTGTCTCTCTATTTCGAAAATCCCGTTTTTGGAATTCTTCGGAGGCTGTACCCATGACACTGTTCGTTCAATCCCCCGGACACTACTTGGATTTAATATGGAACATTGCTCCAAAAATGTATTGAAATTTGTGACCCTTCGTCCATTTTTTTTAATTAAAAAAATTGAGATGAAAATAGAAAGAAAATTCTCAAAAAATCCATACCTATTTTTAAAAGTCTACGAATTCATTTTATAATGTAAAAAAAGTAGTTCACCGGGCATTTGTTGAACACTTTTTTGTCAACAATTTACTTATAACGTTTTTATATTATTATTACCGGAAATTAACGTTCTTAGCATCTTCAATGTGGTTGATTTTTCAAAACTTTAATCTCATAGCACAGTGCGCAAAATTGTCGCCGAAACTCACTTTTGGTAGGGAGGTCGATGCATTAAGGGGGTATCAGGTCACCTTGTTATATGTAACCTAGGTTACCTTAGTCCAAAGTCTAAGCATTTCGAGGTATCACAGTAAGAATGATTTATGGAAAATTTCCCAAAATTAGGTACGAACTCGTTTTCCTCTTATCTCAATGCCATTTTTCTCTAAATAGCATTAACATAAAAGGTATTTTTAGGGATTTCCACCAACGTCGCCCATGGTGCACTCAATCCAAGAGTATCCACATACTGTTTGATCGTTGCTCTCAATATTTCTTCCCCTATACCCTTGCAGATTTTTGAGATCGCTTCACCGCACATTTGTTACTCCAGTATCATCACTCCCTCAGGGACCTCCTCGTCCCAGAGTATTGCCCACAGCCAGTGTCAGAGAGTTACCCACAGTCAGTACCGAATTTGCACGAGGGAACAGGGAAACTCAGGAAAACCTGCGCATACTTCATCGTATTTGTGCACAATATCCGCCGGAGTAGAACCTCCACGTGACTTCGGTGATTTCGATGTGTACGATATCCCATTTTTTGTTGTTTCGAGCATTTATTGCGGCGAAGGTGAATCCCATTGTTCAGGCATTTCGTAAAGTGCAGCATACCGTGAAGACCCTTGCTCCCCATAGGGGTGCGGGCGTAGCCACGCACAAATTCGCGTATATTTGCGTGGGCGGCAAGAGCAAAGACTAAATGGCAAAGGGAGATGGAGAGAGAGAGAGAGAGAGAGAGAGAGAGAGAGAGAGAGAGAGAGAGAGAGAGAGAGAGAGAGAGAGAGAGAGAGAGAGACCATATTATATATAGAGAATACGTCACAGTTGTATAGAAAGCTTATACGCGAGTGTGACTCGGATTATATAGAAAGACTGATATATTGATTGATTAATTTGTTTATTTACGCCTTGGTCAAAACCTTGAGGCGATACGAAAATATCAAGGGATATTCTATTTACAAATAAAATAAAATTAAAAAATTAAAAGTTAAGAATATGAAGTAACACGAAAAACTGATTGACGCTATATAAAGCAAAAGTAGCCTAATAATAATTTGATCAAATAATAACAAGATAGAAAAAATAACGTAATAAGTAATATGTAACAACATGACCACGATGGCGAATAATTCACTATAAACACCGCAGGAAAAATTAGCTACCAGTAACATCGTGTTCGAACAGATGTGAAAAAAGCCTGGATTTGAGTATTGCAAGGCTAGGCGACGATCTAACAACAGTCGGAAGTGAGTGCCAGAAATATTTAGCGGTTAACCCAAACGAATTTCTGTAAGCACGGCGGTGCGATGTAGTGGTATGTGAAAAAATATATGATAGAGAGAGATAGAAAGAGAGATTTTATATGTATAGCCAGAAAATTTATGCCCACGCGCGCATACCCCGCGGCCTGGGAAAGACCCGACGTATCGTCTCGGTTGTGCGCGATTTCGCTGCGGACCAGCAGGATTTTATTTGCTCGAATTGTCTGTACTTGCTATGTGTATTCATCCGTCCATATATATATATATATACAGGCATGTCTGCGTACATCCATGTGTCTGTCTGTCTACGTACATATGTGTATTATACGGGCAAACGAAACAAACGAAATACGTTGAACAGCCGACTGAATAATTAGTGAGTTGAAAATGAAAGTCGTCTGGCGACACGATATTTGCCAGCCGAACAGGAGTACGAGGAGGTGGTGGTGGATGGAAAGAGAAAGAGAGAGAGAGAGATGGTTTGTTTTTCACCCCTGGCATTGCTAGGTGCATCCCTTGTATGTCTATATATGTATATAAATATATATATATATATATATATATATATATATATATATATATATATATATATATATATATATACGCGTTGATGTACATTATATACGAAACTACGCTCGAACTCGACCCGTGGTGCTCTTTACGCGACGACGTGCACACACACACACATATATATATATATATATATATATATATACGTCTGTGTATGGTAACTACCCTCGGAGTATGTATTCCGCGACTCAGCAAACGACCCCGATCGTTTGGGCCTCATCGCAATTTCATCGACGCGCTTCACTCGACTCTCTTTCGGCCGACGTATATAAGCGCACCACCGCTTGTAATCCCGTTAAACGCTGCCGCTCAGCGTTTCCTGCACTATACTCGTCGATATAAAAAATCCAAAGCATTCCCCATACATCGGGTATTCTATACGGGGCGCAATCGTCTTTGGCTCGGGAAATGTGATTGGAAAAGCTTTTTCGATAAATACAAGTAGATGAGGGATTATGTGCAGGAGGCTGTTTTAAATATGTTTTAAAATGGTAATTTGCTACGTCAATATTTTGGTTTGGAGTCTGCTCATTTGCTATGTGTAATTATGTAATTATTGATAGTGTGAAAACATTCTTTTATCACGTTTCCGTTGCAGATCTCTAGCGGGGATTCTGTAAAGTGTGAGGGTGACTTTGAGGGCTTAGTCCTAGTGGACATTTTTGGAAATAACGATTTTTACTTTTCGATGGATACCTCAAAATGTATAGATCGAATCTACGTGTGGAAAAGAACGAGTGTTCAAAATTAAACGATGAAACGCTGGACTCTCCTAAAGAGAGGCCGCTGGTTGATTTTTTTTAATATATCGATTTTCGGTTTTCGACGAATTCTCAAAATATAACATTTTTGAAATATGATCTGAAAGTTTTAGGTTGATTCGTTAAAAAATGAGGGAGTTGTAGGCGTTTATAGGAAGGTTCCACGAACTGGCGAACAAAACTCCTTTGTCGAAGTCGGTGACTACGAGATAGCAAAAATCGCCCAAACTCTAAGAAATAAGGGTTGAAAACTTAAAAATCGCCGTATCGCGATACCTAATAGCCCGATCAAAAAAAGTTTCAAACAAAAGTTGTTTGAAATAATAAAATTCGTACAAAGTCATTCAACGTCCAACCCCCAATCTTTGAAAATAGCGGCACAAAAGCGTTTCGAAAGTTCGGGGTTGACGTGTGTGCGAGCGGAGTGTTTTTGTGCCGCTATTTTCAAAGATAGGGGATTGGACGTTAAACAACTTTATACGTGTTTTATTATGTCAAACAACTTTTGTTTAACACATTTTTTGATCGGGCTATTCATTATCGAGATACGGCGATTTTTAAGTTTTCAACCCCTATTTCGGGTTGGGGCGAGTTGAGGGCAACATTTTATTGGGGTTACTTTGAGTGTGCAACCTTCGGTCAAAAATTCAGATTTCACGCTAAAAAGAGCTGGGTTTTCGTCTCTTTTACTGGACTACTTCCCAATACCCTGTATATCTTACGAACCCTGGAAGAAATTGAGCCGCAATTGACCCGACCGTGTCGGAGCACACCATATCTTGTATCGCAATGCCGAGTACGTGGACGCGATGACAGCTGTGGTGACAATATCTCAAAGCACCGAACGAGGTCGAAATTTAATGTTTGATCCGAAACTGCACGAATCATCCTGTACCCATACACGTGCAAGTGCTCTCTCTCTCTCTCTCTCTCTCCCTCTCTCTCTCTCTCTCCCTCTCTCTCTCTCTCTCTCTCTCTCCCGGGCTTCATCGATTCCCAACGTAGAATCCAATCGGCGGCCTATGTCAATTTGATCTCTCGCGTTGGTGAGCTCTCACATGTGATGGCGCCTGTCGGCATTGCCCGAAGTCCGAAGCGGCGAGCAAACGGTTTGCCTCGTTGCCCATCCCGTGAATATATCATCGTACGTAGCTAACAAGAGCACGTATATATGCAGCACGATTCAACACGTAAGGCGACGCGATTTCGCGCCCTTTCGCGTTGCTTATATAGCCGTAGACATATGTATACGTGAATATATCCGGATTATCCGTACTTGGAGGCTCGGCCCTTATTAACACTCAATTCTGAAGGACTTTGCCAAAGGATTGTCCTGATCAAAGTACCCCCTGCCTGTCGCTCGTGAGCCTGAAAATCCAATACTTTCTTCTATGTGCATCGAAGATCTCCCGCTGATACCTTCTCGCACACTCGCGCATATTGTTCCACACGTGCATATCAAGCTGAACCCATCCACGGATCAAGTCTCTCGGACGTCCCCGGCTCGCCTAACGTTTACTCAACTAACGATCGTGAACTGTTCGAACGATGATTCAGCTAAGTGCGTTACACATCGAACGGAAGATGAGAGGGTTTGGCATGAGAGGGGGGGGGGTAGAGAGACTCGAGGAGAATGGAACATCGACGGAACATCCATCGAGGGAATGACCGTCGATATTCCTGATGTACGAGAGATACGTGTTTGCCAAAAAAATGAAGACTCGTCGAGAGACGCTAATGCAAATGGCAAATGAATGCTCGAACAGAGATTCCAATGGAGACAGGATAATTGACGAAGTGAATATATCTAACCGGACGCATGTGAAATTTCGTCCTACGTACCGTACCGTAAAACGGGGTTAAATTGACAGTCAGGGTAACTGACAGTTTTTGAGCCGACCTTAACAGAGCGCCAAAGTACTTTTCTTCTATTGTTGCTCAAATTTGTTGTTCAAGTTTAGTATAATGTTGCTGAAGTTGATTGTAATGTTGCTCAAGTTGATTTTGATCTCAATGATAATTATAAGACTGATTAAGTGGCAATAATAGTAGCCTAGGTACTTGATATTTTCATGTAAAATGTTTCCTCAATAAAGATGACAATTTGATTGTAAAGAATCGTTGTGTTTCATTTCATTCGATACATAATGTATAAAACATTATTATTGTTTAATCAAAACTATGTCAAGGTAACCCTTAATCTTTGACATAAGTTGTATTTCAATGCCTTGTCAAAGGAACCCCACACTCGAGGTTGCTACGACAATGGTTCTGAGACGAGTTTGTAGACAGAAAAGTATTGGAAGCAATGGATCGATATGGCGAATAGATTTAAGAGGTAAGTCTACTGGGGAAAATTTGAAATATTTTGGCAATGAACTATTGGTAAAACTTTAGACGCGTTTTTCTCGAAACGTTGTTTTTCCAAACGGCGTAAACCATTTCTCGATACCTAATGAACGGATTGACTTTAAATTTGGTACACTTATTCAGTGTAATAATAGTTTAGTCTTGAACGACGTTTTTCTTCTTAACATTTTCTCCCCAATAATTATTCCTAATAATCATGTCATTTTTGGTCGAAAAATCGGATTTACGAGAAAAAAATCTCATTTTTTTTATTTCGAAGAAGCAGGCTTCATTTGGTACACAGTTCAGCGCCTCACCTTCAAAGGTCCTTCGCGAGATCCTTTATAACTTCTTTAACTATTTAACTTTAACTTTATAACTATTTAACTTTAACTTTTTAACTTTATTTATTTAACTTTATTTAACTTTAACTATTTAACTTTAACTATTTAACTTTAACTTTATAACTTCTTTAACTATGAATATTTTTTATCGAATTTTAGTATACAACTTTGTGAACGTGGGTACAAACAAATGGCCAAATGATTTTTCAATCATCCTACTTATTCTTTCAAAATTAATATTTTTGAATAATCCTGCTTTTCGGGTCGTCCCCGTAGCCGAAATTCTTAACGATAAAGGCGGTAAGTTTGTCCCGTTCATTAGCTTCATAGCGACGGCTCTGTTTAACGTTGGGATCAGAGCCTCGCCTCGTTGACGTCATAATGTTAACGGCAAATAAATCGTCGACGATAACGAGATGAAAAAAAAACAGATAAGAAAAAATGAACTGAAGGCGAAATTGATCGAATGGAGTGTACGTGTGTATGCTGTTGCGAAGAATATCGCACGTGAATCCATCTATATATATATATATAGGCAGGCATAACGCACAGGTATACACTTCGTGCTCGGAGTGTACTCACTCTCCAGGGCAAATTGCACTTTGGCGCAGAGATTTAAAGTTGTTTTTTTCTGTATTTTTTTTTCTTTATTACATTGCACTGACCGGAGAGGTCAAGCGAAGTGGAGATCCTGGCAAATATACTTGAACGGCGGACCGCGTTGGTCAGACACGTTCTCTGACTGCACGCTTCATAAGGAAAAATAAAGAGAGAGAGAGAGGGAGGGAGGGAGGGAGAGAGAGAGAGAGAGAGAGAGAGAGAGAGAGAGAGAGAGAGAGAGAGAGAGAGAGAGAGAGAGAGAGAGAGAGAGAGAGAGAGAGGCAGGGTCAGAGGGTGGCGGGGATAAAGAGAAGTTGGGAGTAAGCGGCGGAAGAGCAAAAAAATAAAGGGAAGCAAAGAAGAGAAAGAAAGTATCTCGTGTCCGGGGATGGACAACCCGACCTTGCAATAAATCGCCTCTATCAAGATGACTCGGTGCTTACTTCTCGCTGGTCGACTCTCAAGGCACAAGTGTTGCGTCTCCATCGAGAAAGTTCTCGTCCTCTTTTTCTCTCTCCGTCGTACAGTTTTTGTGTTTTCCTCTCTCTCTCTCTCCCCCCCCCCCCTCTCCCCTCTCTCTCTCTCGCTCTGTCGCTCTACCTCCCTCTTTCTCTCTCCTGTCTCGCTCTTCCTTGCTCTTTCCGTCTTTTCTGCCTTCCCATATTTCCGCGGGGCGAAAGAGGAAAGAGGAAAGAGTAAAGGAGAAAACTCAAAAAGAACACGGAGAGTGAAGCTCTCCTCTCTCTCTCTCTCACGCTCTCTCTCTCTCTCTGTCTCCCCCTCACTCTGGCGATGCTCATTGGTAGTACGCGAGAGCGTAGGCGATACTTCGCCATGCAGTATGGAGTATGTATTTGCGTGATGAGCCTCTATACTTCACATAATGTAAAAATACCCGGCGGCCAATTCACGAAAGGATCATTTTCACCCCTGCATATACATACTTTGTGGATACACGAATATACTATTACAATAATGACAAAGGGAAAAAAGAATCGGAAAAGCCAGTATGGCTAGATATATATAGGAATGCAACGCGATCGTGCTGTTTACCGTGGTAGTATGAAATGTACGCAAATACGTATGATAATCTCGGCAAAATAGCCTCGTGATGCCAAGCATTGCAGACGCAGTCGTCTGCCGAATCCAATCGCACGAATAAAAATGACATCGAAGTTTGCATCGATGGAATGCAACGAAAACTAATTCTTTTTAAAGGGTGATGCCTAGTTGTGACAATCGGTAAGAGCTCATTTTTGGGATTTTTTAATGGTGAGGATACATTTATAAGAAAATGAGATATTTGAAAAAGCATCATCTGAAGAACACTGTAATTTTGTATGTGTAAAAATATTTGTCATCGATTTACAGCCGATGGCCGGGAAAACGTATTTTGCGGCGAGCAATGCCCTTTTGAACTAGGTTATCTGATATTAAAAAATTCAAAAATTTCGTTGGAATGTTAGTTCATCCTATGATTAATCGAAGAAATTTCCGAAATACAAAATAAAATAAAAATTGCGCGGGGTCGAAGTGAGACTCTTTATTTTTGCAAAAAGGGGCATATTTCGTTCAATAAATCGAAAGTATACATCGGAAAAAAATCCATCGAGCAAATACTATATTTTTACATCTAGAAGAAGCCTCGCAAATTTCAGAAAGATCGATGAAAGAAAGAACTTTAGAGATATTTTGGTCACCGACTTTAAAAACGTACTTTCGAGAAAGAAGCATTTAAGGCCCTAGGCCACAGTAACGGGTATAAAATCATGTGTGAATTAAACGATTTTTGTTTTGTGTGAAAAAGTAATTCACTCATAAAATTAATTACACATCTATTTAGTATGAATATCAAGCTGTTAGAAAAAATATATTTTTTTTCGATGTACAAAATGGCCGATTACTAATATTTTCTTTTCTTTTATCTTTTTTAGGCGCTCCGTGGCGTGACATTTAGCATCCATACTTGATTACCTAGAACAAAAAACAAAAATTCTCGTCAATCTACATTAGAATACCTAGAGAAGTACGTACGGAATTTAAAAAATATTGTTTTATTCAAAAGTTGTAGGTATTAGAACTTAAGAAATGGATTTTCAGTGAAAAATTTCGCTATAACAGCTCATAAACTGCTCATAAAATGAAAAGTTTTCGATTAATCAGAAATTCCGTACGTACTTCTCTGCGAAATGCAATTAGGAACATAAATTTTAAATTTGAAGTAAATCGAGTGAAAATTGTTGAAGTTATTTGTCACGCAAATTGGAAAAAGCTGGTTTGAGAAGTTTCGAATAGTCGGCCATTTTGTAAATCGAAAAAAATATATATATGTTTTCTAATAGCTTGATATTCATACTAAATAGATATGTAATTAATTTCATGAGTGAATCACTTTTTCATACGAAATAAGATTGTTAAATTCGCACATGATTTTATGCCCGTTACTGTGACCTACGGCGGTAAAGTCTCGAACGACGCTCCGAACATCAACGTAACAGCCTATAAATTTGTGAATTTTCATCCGATCACCTTGACATTTTCAGAGAACATTTATACGATAATATATGGTTAAAATATATTGGTTTTGAAAAAAGGGATTTTTCGACTTTTATAACTAGGTTAACCCCTTGAATGCTTTTTTTGCCGATTGAAGCTGTGATGATAGACATAACGTTTTTCTATATTATTATTGGAGATTTACGATCTCCATTTGCAAAAGAGAAGACTTTCGATAATGATAAAAATAATAAAATGAACAATTAAAAAAAAGACATCGTTGCATTCCAACGATGCAAACTTTAAAGTCGTGAAAAAGAATCAATTTTAATGGGACAGCAGTGACTATACAACATTCTTTGTCGAACATTTTTCTTTCCGGAACTTCTGCAATAATTCCCACTGTTTCTGGTATGCGACATCACTTGGCGGCGATTGTTGTCCATCTCCGATTTTTGTTTCATCCACCTAAATCGGCTACATTTTTTACTTAGCCCTATAAAGACAGGTAAATTAAAAAACGAATATTGAATCGTCGAGGATCCGGATACTGGCACGTCTTAACGCAACTACACAATAACAATATTTGCAAAATGTACGTCTTCTATATGAATTATGGTATTGAAGTTTACATCGTTGGGATGCAACAACATTTTTTTTTGTGTTGCCCATTTTTTCGGGCCTTTGAAGGATACAAAAATAAGCGAAACATTTTTGAACGTTCCTATTAGGGTTTCATAACCTAAACTTGGAAAAAGAGCTTGGGTAGGCAATAAAATAAAGAAATGAAAAAATAAAGAAATAAAAAAATTAAGTAATGAAAATTTAAAGTAACGAAAAAACATTGAAATAAAAAAATTAAGAAATGAAAAAAAAGAACAATTTTCATTGCATTCCAACGATGCAAACTGCAACACCATTATAAACTTACCTTACATATATTTCTATATAAGTTTGGCTGTTGAGCACGAGTGTCGTTTACCAGCGCAAAAGGATCGTTTCGAATGTGCATACACACAGGTACCCGCATACAGGTTTATGAATCCTTATGAATAATGATAATACCTCGTTGAGCGCCTCAGGAACAATACCCGAGTTATGCCCCAACGTATTGCGTGGGAGGACTGCGGCGGAGGGCTCACTGCATCGTTTAAAAATCCTGCCATTATCGGGAACTACATATACGCTCATATACTCATAATTCGAAATAAACTTAATAACGTTTCAAAATTATTTTGACGTAGTAATCATTAATATATATCGCGAAAAAAAAGAACTTTTTCTTCCTTATTCGAGTAAATATGAACCAGCAGGAGCCTACTGTATGGTATACACGAGATCAACGCGTAGCCGGGGCAGATGTTTTTTCTTCTAATTACTTGAATTTATGGAAAATACCACTTTCTCGGTACAGTGGTTTGGAGGAAGTTTTTAAAGAAAACGCATTTTAAGGAAAAGCTATTATATGTTAACAATTTATATCGTAAATTCAATATTCAAATCTTATAAACAGTTTCAAGGGGGGAAACTACCCGTCAAAGAAAGGCTTGTCACCCCTTAGTTAAGTTTTTTCCATTGCTTCTATAGCGGATTTTTCATCGCTTCACATTAGAAGAATTTTGGTTTTTGTTTCATTCAGATCGGTGGGCTACTTGTGAGTGAAATTGAAGAACTACCCCTCGACACGCTCTTCTTTGAAGGGTGCCTTCACCCCTTAAAATCGTTTTTCCGCCGGTGAAACAAATACGTGTCTAATAATTTTCAATGCATTATCACAATATGAGTTTCAACAAAATTGAAGGCGGACACTTGAGTATGTCGTTAAAGTTTACATCGTTGGAATGAACGATGTCTTTTTTTCAATTGTTAGTTTTATTATTTTTATCATTATCAAAAGTCTTCTTTTTTGCAAATGGAGGTCGTAAATCTCCAATAATAATATAGAAAAACTAGTTTGAGCAAACTAAAACTAAATCTTTTTTAAAGCTCAATTTTTTCGCCGATTTAAGCTTTGAAAATCCATCAAACGTTTTCGGATATTCTTATTAGAAATTTACGACCTCAATTTCCAAAAGAGAGACTCGATAATGATGAAAATAAAAAAATGCAAAAATGAAGAAAAAAAAATCGTTGCATTCCAATGATCTTGAAGTTTGCATCGTTAGAACGCAACGAAAATAAATTGTTCGCCATCGATACAATTTCTTTTTGGCTGATTTAGGCTACGAAAATCATTCGAACGTTTTTTGTTACGTATTTTGATTACCGGTTACCTCAAGTTGCAGAAAAAGGGTTTCAGATAATAAAATAATACACGAATTTAATTTAAAAAATCGTTGCGTTCCAAAGACATAAAATTCAATGTCATAATGTCAAAGTTCAATGTCATAAAAAATCCCCGATCAGTTTTTAGGTACACCAACATTTACAATACGAAACTGCAAAAAAAGTCGTATAACAATTCATTAAGGAAATAACTAAAATAGAATTTCCGTTGCCATCCAACACTGCAAACTTCAACACTATACTTCAGTGACGTTCCTTGTTAGCGACAAAAATACCTCAACATTTTTTTCAAATTGTTCATTCAGAACCGTGCGATCTAAATTTTTTTAAAGTTTGCAAACCTATGAAAATGAGTTAATGAAAAGACAAAGAAGAATTTTTTTATCCATGTGTACAAATTCTATCTACTTTTTAACGGTAAATTCATGTACATCGCGTCGCGATCATCGTAAAATTATTCGACAACGAGAATGTTGTTTTCCGTGGTCGGACAAAATGTTCACGAAAAAAAACGACAAAATGAAAAACCAGAACGAGCAAAAAAAATTAAATATTCGAAACAAACGGTCCGTGCAAAAGGATTCTTTGGATCCCGCTCAGCAAGCTTTTCGTGCTTCTCAAAAGGGACCCAACGAACGAAAGGAAGAGAACGTATAATAAAAGAAAGTTGCGTGAGTACGCGAGCTGAATCGTATATAGCGGGGCGGTAATTAAAGCGCGAGAGTTCTCTCGATTCAGCCCTATTGCTGCGTATGTATTATATATATATATATAATGTAGCCCGCAAATCTGAGGATTTTTTACGCCAATCCGTCTCCCGACGCGACTCATCGTGATGTTTAATTTCGCGAGGGTATTCGTCACCACAAAAAGGGTCTACATTGCTGTGGAGTGGAGGGCGATGGATTATTGCACACGCACTTAATTAACCCTGCTCACCGTGGATCAGTGCGATAATCTTTTATTTTCCGCAATGACGAAATACGCAGATCCTCTGTCGATATGTGTTAACTGATAAAAAAAACTATGTATTTTTTAAATGTTTTCGAGACTACTCGTGAAATATTGCATGAGAGAGTAATTTTCAAATTGTGGCGAACCATTCAATGAATTTGAGTTCAGTCGAATACTTCCGTTGCCTGAAGCAACGAGATTATCGCTGGCATTTTTTCCACTGCAGTTACGTACTGCTGTACGAACACGCATATAAAATTTGCATCGTTGGAAAGCATTGAATGTGCTCGATCGCCCGCATTTCGTTTTCTGGCATATTTAGGCTGTGAAAAACACCAAAACATTTTTATTGAATATTTATTGGAGATCAATAACTTCAATGAAAAAAAAAAACAGATTTTAAATAATAATCGAATGAAAAAACATTATTTGTTGTATCGCCATTGATGCAAACTTCAAGGTCATAATAAATCCTCATTATCAATGGGTCGTAACCATCGTGTCGATAAATTTTCCATGGGGTTGAAGTCATGCTCTGAAGTTTACATCGTTGGAACGCAACGAAATTCTTTTTCACATTTTCATTTTCTTATTTTTATTATTCCACGAAATATTTGTTTTCATAATTAAATTCGATATAATAAATTCTATAAAATAAAACCGTAGGGAAAAAAGTGCGGAAATTAAAATGAAAAAAAGGAATTTCATTGCATTCCAACGCTGCAAACCTGAAGACCATTTGAAGTCTGCATCGTTTGAATGCAACGAAGATTCTTTTCAATTTCTATTTCTCATTATTATCCAAAATTACATTTTGCAGAATGTAGTTGTAGAACACCAAATAAGGCTCTTACAAAAAAATTACGTGATTTTCGTAGCTCGATCCTGCCAAATTTGGAAAAATGAAGAAAAAAAGTTGCGTTGCGTTGCAACGATGCAAACTTCAACGTCATAATTTCCCGCAATTCACGTTCTTTTTAACCGTAAAAAGTGCGCGGGTCCGGAAGATCTTTTGGCCAAGTGGAAAAGTAAAATCCACACCTGTCTCATTCGTCACTCGAGCGCGCGAAAAGCCAGCCAAAAATTCGAAATAGTGCCGCGACCCTCGGCCCCTTCACCCCTCCGGCGACCTCACCTCGGCGTGCCAATCCCTGCGGGTTTCCTTGCACGAAAAACTGCCGACTCTTCGCACCCGAGAGGAAGAGAGAGAGAGAGAGAGAGAGAGAGAGAGAGAGAGAGAGAGAGAGAGAGAGAGAGAGAGAGAGAGAGAGAGAAAGGGAAAGAGGGAGAGAGAGAGAGAGGGACTACCCTCGCTAGGCTGTTTCCAGGGTTCGGCGGAATATATAAATTTTTCAGAAGCTCTCCGAGACCGTGAGAGCACCGCAAAGCCGCTTGGCCACGATTCCCTCGGGAGACTTCTGCATGTCTATCGTAAAAATGCAATTCGAAGAGACGCACTTTGCGCAATTGCGAAAATGTATGGTGTGTCTGGCGAACTCGTCACTGGAAAAGCCAAAAACATATAGGGGTGGGGGGTAAATGAGCCTCACGCAAATGTATCTACGGTTCTCCTGCATAAGTAAGTCTTTGAATGGAAGTCATCGAACCAGTCGATGCACAACGAGTATATACCTGAAAATCGAATTCTAGTCTGGAAGAATTGACCAGTAAAAAGTACCCACTTTTCAAACTTTTATTTCTAGAAAAATCAACATCGATAAGACTTAACTAATTAATTTTTTATTAATTCAATTATTTAATTAATTTATCAATTAATTAAATAATTAATAAATCATAAATTAATAACTGATATTCAATTAATACTATTAATATAATACTATCAAATAATTTGACAGTACTCCTTATTTAAATAAAGCTTTAGTTACTTAGCTTTAGTTTAGGAACATTAATTTAAATATAAATCTGTAGTTTAGGAACATTACTGTAAATATAAATCTCAGAAACATAAAAAAAAGGCTCAAGCTTAGAACTCGCGCCGTGTGCAGTCTTTGGGTGCGTATTCTTACCAAATCCGTGTTTGTAGTCTATGGTCACTAGAGTTTTCATAAGCAAGCAAAACGGCGGCATAACCTCTCAATAAAAACAAAATTTAGATCACAAATTTCAAGTATACCCAACATTCGTTGGGTGCGAATTAATCGCAAACCTTACAAAATGTGTTTAAAATTGTTCAAAAGTAAGATCAAACACATCGAAAATCTATTATTGGTCATAGCATTAAAATTAAATACCTTAACGAAGCAAGATGGTGTCCAACACTTTGACATGACATATGCCACTGACAGGTTAGGCGGCATTGCCAAAACAAGACAAAATAAAACAATTAAAAGCACTTCGTACTCTTTGGTAGTGCGCACTCTGATGGCTCTACCCTAAGTAGTAACGGTCACTGGCTGAACAGACAAGTGTAGGAGACCGAGGGACGGCGTTAAAGTTTGCATCGTTGGAATGACAATGCAAATTAATTATTTTTGTGGGGTCGAACATTTTTGCCATTTCAGACTATAAAAATAACTCAAAATTTTTCACATCTTCTCATTAGACACCTCCAAAAGCTCTATATTTGCACCAAAAGGCTTCGGATAATGAGTATAAATAGAGAAATAAACAATGAAAAAATTAATCATCGCATTCCAATGACCCAAACTTCAACATCGTGATCGAGGGAAATTCCTCTTCCCTTTTCCGCCATTGTCGCTTATCTGGTAACGATCCGTTAAGATACTTTTGGTAGGCAGAGAAAGCAGGAATTACTATTTTCTCTTGAAGGTCCAGATTTGTGTTAGTCAGAAGCAATTAATCCTTACGAAAATAGTATTGAAGTTTCCATCGTTGGAACGCACCGTAATTATTTCCGATTGATCGAGATTCTTTACGGCAGATTCAGGCCATGGAAATGGCTGAAATAATCTTACGTATCCTCATAAGACATTTAGCACCATAAATTGCAAACAAGAACAGTCTTTGATAATAAAAGTAATAAAGAAATATTGAAAAACGACGAAAAAATGGTTGCACTCCAACCATGTAAATTTCCACGTCATTTGTGTAAGTAAACAAATTTGTGTAAATAAAGAAAGAGAAGATAGCATGCGTCTATGTACGTCTACGTACAATAAATCAATTGCCTGAGTTAATTCAAATAACAATTACACGCACGCACGCACGCACGTATATATATATATATATTTTTTTTATTTTAATTTACTTATTCATTTCTTTTCATGTTTTATTAATTATTCACTTCTTTCTTTATTAATTAATTAATTTATTTATTTATTTATACGAAAAGATGATTTCAAGACGTTTGACTCCGAGGCCAAACAAAAATGTATGGACCTTCCTCAAAACAGTCATACGTGCTGATGACAAACATTGCATGGGTATAACGTATTGCAAATATTCCATATCCTACATATACGTATGCGTGTATCTGCGAGCCATTAAAATGAGAGAATGGAAGCTCCACCACCACGGCAGGGAGGCTCCGATCGTCGCAAACGCTTCGGCACCAGCATCTCAAGAGCGCAAGGCTGTTAAAAAAAAAGGTACCGTAGCATCGAATAAAGTTGCTAATAGGCCAGCAGCCGTTATGGTATCTGCTAGTATATAGGACGGCGCATCTCTCGCACGGTTTTGCACGCACATGGCGAGGGAAGAAGTAATAAAGAAGGAAGAAAGAAAAAAATACGAGACGAGTTTTATATCACTGGGTGATAAAAAATTTGAGTTTGCCCGAGTTCCTCCATTCTCGACGTAAAATGGCTCATAAAGAGGAGACACAATCCTGATGGAAACTCGACGTACACGAGAAGGAGGTAGAATAACGAATCGTCATTAATCATATGTACTATTCTCGATCGACCAAATGAGACTTGAACGACGTTTGAAAAATTTAACAATTTGGAAAAATGACGCTCACTGTTGGAATTAAAATTTTTATGAAATGTGGACTTTTTTTTTTTAATTTCAAGCGACAATGGCACTTTCTGAGATGGTAGTTAAATTTTAACGAATGTTATTTTCGCACGTTTCAACTCATACACGGATGTGTATACGTGTGCGGGATAAAATCGTGGCCCGAGACCGCGTGAACGAAGAGTGATATTAAATTTCCAGGACGAAACTTCATAATTGATGCCTCGACGACCAAGCTTTTTCTTGCTTTTTTATGAGCCGAAAGATATACAGGTTGCTACGCGCCAGCAAGCACATCTGACCCTGAGGGATTTTTCAACGTTGCCGAAGGCCTCGAAACCCAAATGCGTCAGACACGACCACGAGTAGCCCTCCACTTTATTTTCGTAATCTCGAGGCGCATCTCACAGTCTCTTGCGCACGCGGGAATCATGGGGCACGCGGAATAGATGTGTACTATACAAATTATCGATTTATTTTTTCGAAATCCATATTCGCCGGCTGACGATTTTTCTATTTATTCGCTCCAAAATCCTTCAACTTTTTTGTCAGAGACAACGTGTTTTATCTTAGTTAGGAGGGGGATCCCTTTATAACGCGAATAAGTTATCCTGAAAAGCACTTTTTTGCGAACCCCGTACAAGATAACTCAAAAACTGTCCGATCGAGCATTTTTCAATTTCGCACAATTTTAGATATCATAATTATCGTCTATATGGACCCAAAGATGGTCGAAAATTATTTTTTAAAACTACTTATTCATTAATAAATACTGTAGTAAAACATTTTATGAAAAGTAGACCATTTTTTAAAACACGTACCGTATTTCGCAGTTTCACTTTCCTTTGGATTTTTTAGGTTCACATAGAGCGTGTGGGTCTTAGAAATCTAAAACGTTCCACGCCGTGGAACAACTCAGGCGGCAACCGTATTTGAAGCAAGTGAACAGCCGACATTATTAAATACAACAAAAAATTGGACAAATTAGAAGAAGCAATAACACGCACGTGAAATTTAAATTATGTATAATAAACACATAACCTCCACACGGGAAATAATGCGGCCTCAAATTCTAACACTGGTTGCCAGAATTCTAATATTCAGTGCTAGAACAGTATAGCAGTTTACTGCCAGTTCGGAATTCTAAGACATGTTGTTATAGAAGTGTTAAAATGATTCCCACACCGTATAGTAAAAATGATTCGTGCATATTACATTTGAAACTATTCTCGCATAGGCGCAAGTCCTATATGTTGTATAGTAAAAATAATGCGTGTTTTGTAAAATACCAACCTTTATTACACGCTATATTTTCATATGGATTTTACTATACGTATAGCATGAATCTTCGTATATTTATAGATTTCACCATACGCATAGGATAAATCTTCGGCGTATAGCGAAAAATATTACGAAGTTATTAGTAAAATGTGACTCTTTATACCGTACTTTTTGTAGAATACTGGAAACTAATTGTTCCAATCACGTGGGCAAAATATTTTTTGAATACTACAAAAAATCCCAATATGCCGAATAAAATTTATTATTTGTATCAGTTTACGTGCCATATCATAGGTTAAAATTTTAATTTCTTCATTATTACTATACCATCGTTACAATTTTTATCTTCCATTCAATACTTTTTGATATTTAATGATATTTTTTTTAGAAGCGTAGTATGAATTCTAAACTTCGAGGCCCCTGTTTTCTCCGTGCAGGTTTGTACCTTATATTAAAATAAAAATATTCGTACTTTTCAAATAAATAATACATTTCATTAATAAATTCAAACGTCAGGTCATTTTGAAACGCCCTATATATAGGGTACGGCGAGGACGCAGTGATTTTTTATTTTCTCCGGTATTCTTTCCTACATATACATGTATGTACGTATACGCGTTCACTTCGGATCGTAGCTGATTAATGACAAACAGCGTTATCGGTCGACAGAGCAAACCGTCCCCGTCACGATCTATATATTGCCCTTTGTAACGCGTACCATCATCGTGAGATTCGCCCTGCGCTTGCAGGAAAAATATTCCTCAGCGTGACACATATATGTACGTGAGAAAGGAGAGGCGGAGAAGAATGAAAGGGAGGGAGAGTGCGAGAGACAGAGAGAGACTGAGAGAGAGAGAGACAGAGAGAGAGAGAGAGAGAGAGAGAGAGAGAGAGAGAGAGAGAGAGAGAGAGAGAGAGAGAGAGAGAGAGAGAGAGAGAGAAAGAGAGAAAGAGAGGGAGAGAGGGTGAGGTCATAGGGCATAACGAGAGAAAAGGTAAAAAGAGGAATCGCGTTGAGAAGGGACGTCAAGCCGAAGCCTAGACTCAACTGGACTTTCGAAATTCATTCATCACGCTTTTTCAGCCACGAGGAAAAAAGAGCCCCTTCTCTCGTGCGGTTCTTCCCAAACGTCGCTCTCTTCTTTACAGGGGATGCTCCGCGGATTCGGAAAGCCAATGAAAACCGTCACAAAAAACCGAGACTTGACAGGCAATCGATATTCAGGCAATCAGGATACAATAAATATTCTTTTCTCTATGAATCCCTCAAATGTCGTATTTAATCGGACAGAAAGGTTGAAAGCTTCTTTAACGGAAGTCTAACGGACACCGATTGACGTTTAACGATACTGATATTTTTCTAGACGGAGATGGGTCCGATGAAAATTCAACGTCGCAGTTTCGATGAGTTCCACTTGATGATAAATCATCTCAATAAAATTTCATCTCCATTGGCGTTTTTTTATAAGGAAAAATCTACAGATATTACACAAAGTGCAAATGTTTCATGGCATTGAAAATGTAATCAGACTTTTCGAGTAACAAAAAACAGTTAGGTACATGTAAATAATATGAATTCGTTTTTATTATTTAAAAAAAACATCGATACATTGAGGTTTATTATTGGGTTCGTTTGGAATTGTTTAGGTTCGTTTGGATTTGTTTCAGTTTGTTTTGGGTTTATTTGGGTCTTTTGGGTTCGTTTTTGGCTTTCTTTGTTTGTTTGGGTTTGCTTGTATAATAATGGTTATATAATTTTTGTTTGGGTTTGTAATAATTGTTCAATTAGTTTTACAACTCAATGGCAATGGAGTGGGTAGCGTTAGTTTCGTGTGACGTTCAGCTAACTCAGACCCCTGTACCTAGCTTATCTCAACAAACATATACAGTTTTAAAAGCATTTTCAATGCTAAAACCTTTTTTCCTAAATACTTCGCGTAATTTCGAACTGGGCGGGTCCAAAAAAAAATTAATCTTCTCGAACATCGATCGGTGAATTGAGAAAAATTTGGGCAAGATTTGAACAACGTTGAAGTTTCCAACGTTGGAATGCAACGGATACTAGTGATTTTAGTATTATCTAAAGTTTTGTGGCGTTGAACTTTGCATCGTAGGAATGCAACGAAAATTATTTTTGATTTTTCATCTCTTTGTTTTCACCACGACCCAAATTTTTTTTTTGCAGTTGTTGGTTATGATACGCTAATAAGAATTTTCAAAAATGTATCATTCGTATCCGTAGCCTACGTGAACAAAAAAAAACAAGTTATATGAAAAAGCAAAAGGTTTTGGATAATGATGAAAATGAAGGAAGCAAGAACAAGAAAAAAAAATCGTCACACTCCAACAATGCAAACTTCAACGTCATTGAGTAACAATGAAGAGCTAATTGTGTCAAAAAAATTGGGCTACGAAACTTTCGTTGCATTTCAACGATGCAAACTTCAATACCATAAAGTTTTTTGGCCATTTTAGACTATTCAAATCACTGAAACGTTTGTACGTTTTCTTGTGAGAGACCTACAGAAAATCTAAATTTGCACAAAAAGGCGTCGGATGATGTGATAAATAGAAAAATAAAAAATAAACAACATTAATTATTGTTAATATTATTAATAAACGGTATACAACCGTTTGATCGATTTGTTTAGTCAAAAATCTACTATCGGTAGAGATCGGAATATCTCTGACCAAAATAAGCCAACAATTGTTTGTCCCAAAAACCGGCATTTGCCAAGCCCGTTAGAGTCGACGAAAAAAAAACGCCACCGCGTGCAGAGGTAAAACGATACGTCTGTGTTTAGTCTAGGCTCGTTGATCGATAATGGAGGCAAAACACGACGTTTTCTTTGAGCATTTCGTTGCATGCGCCACGTCCGTTTCACGAAACCTAAGGCAGACTTTTAACTGTAACGAAACGTCGCCTCTTTTCCAAAGTTATGATACGTACAAACGAAAGCAAAGCCAAACACAAGGCTCCGGAACGAAGTCCAAAAAGCTTTTAATTGACGCAAGTTGCGCCCTTTTGTCACTAGCGAGCAATCGATTTGTAGCGGCCGAGAGACGAGGGCGGTGCTGTAGTGGCGTAATCGCGTTTGTTTGTAATTCTAAGCCACGAAGCCCCGCGTTCACCGCAAAGCGGAGCACGATACCACGGTGCCGGTTGCAAACGCGAAAAGAGGCACGGCTTATTTCTCTTTCTCGAACTCCATTTGTCCCCCAAAGCTTTTTCCTGTCGTCTCTTTTCTTCGTTTTTTCTTCGTCTTCTCTTTACCGATCGTTCTTGCCGATTCATTCAAATCAAACGATGTAGTGAAGATTGGCCAGCGGTAGATGCAACTGCGCTTGGCAGGTTTTTTATGTACTCGAAACGATCTCATAATGGAGCAAGAAAATCAGAGCGGGATAAACTGTGCTTTAATATTATCGATCGTACAGTTATCGATATTATATTATTCATCAATTTGCTGAAAACTAAGCGGTAAGGATTCGTATTTCTGACGTTTTTTTAAATTGAATCTAAGTCAATTAGATTGAATTTTGTTTAACATTTTTTATAAATTTTTTATTTTGAAAAAATCTTTTGAATTTGTGATTTTGAAAAAAAAATGAATTTTTTATTTTGAAAAAAATGTAAAGTTTTGATTTTGAAAAAAAGAATTGAAAATTTATCCTCGGACGATAACTTATCGACAGACGTGGATTTTCGAGATTTTTTTAGATTCTTGGTTGGAACTTACTAAAAATTCGCGGAACGAATGACTTTTTATTTTAAAAAAAGCATGAAAACTAATGAAACACAAGTTTTTTTAATGAAAAAATTAAACAAAAATTAAAGCAAGAAAAGGTTTGTTGCATTTGAAAATTTAATAAAATTTCATTACACAAGGTTTTTTTTCGGAATAGTCAATTTTAGGACGACACGACGAACATATTGTTAGGATCATGTGCATACAGGTACCGACACGTACAAGCATTGTCGAAAGCACAGTCGCATGGTGCAGGGCAAGAAAAAAACTCGCGGGTCATCCTCGCATAAAATTGTGCAGCATTGATCTCGCCCTCGTCTCTGATTATTTCGCTCTCCTTGTCTCGAGAATTCGTCGCTTTTGTGCATATACAAACGTGTATATCCCTCTCGTATGCTCTATCGAAATATAGGCACACGCAAGATAATCCCTGCCGGAGTTGAAAATCCTCCGACATATATACGTATATTCCTCGAAACTTTCGAAATACTCTGTGTTAAATCCGATCGTGACGTTTGATCGTTTCGACGCGATAGGGAATACTCGATAAATATCCCCGCATGTATGCACAGGGATAAAACATGCTCAGCACGACCGACACGACGTAAAACCTGAAATTAAAATTTCGTAAAATACAATAGACTCGTTCGCCATGCGATGAAAAATCAATTGGTAATTGGAGAAATTGTCACTATCATCCACAATTCCATTTTACATATTAAGGCCGAAAGTATCCAATAAGCATCTCGAAGAACGTTTGAGTGATTATGACGTTGACCTTTGCATCGTTTGAATGCAACAAAAATGAATTCTTCCTAAACACTGAATTTGTTGCCAATTTTGCCTGTCAAAATTGCTCCACCATTTTTACACATTCTCATTAGAGATTTTCAACCTCAATTTGCCAAATCAAGAGGCTTCCAATAACGATAAAAATAAAGAAATGAAAAATGAAGGAAAAAATCGTTGCACTCCAACGCTACGAGCTTCAACGTCATTCAGTAATTAAAAAAGCTAGTGCGCCAAACAAAAAATTGGGCCACGAAACATTCGTTGCGTTTCAACGTTGCAAACTTCAATATCAAAACAAAATATATGTATTCACATCCGTGCAAAATTTTCAAATTTGTTTTCGGCAAATTACCCAGAAAAGTTCACTTCACGTATTCGCTACCGACACATATCGGAAACGATTCCAAACGGCAAAATCCAATATCGACAAATTGATGTGCGCCGATATTCGAGACGAACCATCTTTCATTGCCAATCAGTCGCCCTTTCGGTCCGAGTATCTCCAATTAATGTATTGGACCAAAGGACACACGTAATATAATCGCGCTTGTTGTGTTCATGCTATAACATTTGACGGAGGCTTTTTCTTATTTTTCACTCTGTTAATTATCGTTTCGTTTTTTTAATGACACGAGTTCGCAAATTCACAATTAATTCGTTGCACGTTGATGCGAGCACTAATTTGCGCGCCGTTTGCCACCTACAACCAGTCCCAATGTATATATATATATATATGTTTATATATATATATATATATATATATCCTCAATCGCTCCCCCGCCGCTCTGGCTGTTACCCTTCAGCATCAGCACACGGGCAGATAGAGACGAAAATCCATTAATTGGAAAACCCCCAGTGAGAGGAACATGACCGGCTGTGTTTGAGCCTCCGGTTCGGCGACGAAAGGGTGAAACTGAACGGGGCGGCGAAAATGGAGAATGAAATGGGAACGATTTCGGTATATGCATATAAATTTATGATACATGCATGTGTATATAAACCCGAGCACGAATTTGTGAATTCGTATAGAACATTTTAGATATAATTCATGAGAACAACGAGTTCCAAAGTCTTTCAACGGGTTACACGTACCTCGGGGCCAAAAAAAAACACGATTTCTTTATGGGAAAAGCAGTGCGAGTTTTCAATGTTTATTTTGTTTTACAATAAAAAGTATGATTTTGAGGATCTTTCACAATTGTTGTTTTAAAAAATATTTATAAATGTGGTAGATACAAAAATCGAACGGATTTAGTAGATACGAAAAGTAAACGCATTTAGTTTTTGCATGATATTATCTAGTGCCCGGAGGAAGGACTTAAGAAAGTATTGATTTTTTCAAAAATGGCTGTAGTCCAAAGTAAAAGTATCGATTTTCGGTGAAAAAAATCTGTATTCTCGTTACTAGGAAAAGAAACTATTTTTTTTTTAATTGTAGCTTCCACTTGTACAGGGTACTTCCCCTTATTACTGAGCGAAAAAACTAGGCATAACAAAAAATCCTTCGTCCAAGCACTGCCCCATGATATGTAAAAAAAGCTTGACAAATTCGGAGTTGATCGATGCAGTGAATTTCGAAATATCGTGGTCACCGATTTTGGAAAAGGCATTTTGAGGAAAACGCCCTAAAATTCGCTGGTTCGCGAAACCTTCATATGAACGCCCATAACTCCTTCAGACTTGTACCGATCGACTTGACATTTTCAAAGAATGTTTTTGAAATGTTATATTTTGAGTATCCGTCAAAAATCAAAAATCGGTAGTTTAAATAATGTTTACCAAATGTGTAAGCTCTCAAACCACTACGGCGTCGGTATTAATAAATTTTATTCACTCAGAATAATTATTTCATTGAAAAAGCACGAGTAACTATTTTTTAGAGAAATCATTTTGCCGGTATATAAGTATTTAATTCCTCTTTTGCCTTGCAGCACTCTAGATTTATACGTGGGTGGTATCGGGTCGCACACGTTTATCATTCATTCGTTGAAATACGCCGGGTCATTTGTTATTTACATATAATTCGTGCTCGGCGCGTGTTAGCCGCTTCATCGAACCACGTTGCAATTAACGTCCGATCGATTATTTTCTGCTGTCCTGCAGCCGATCAACCAAAATAATCGAGCCATTCTCTCGCCTTCCCTCCCTCTCGGTGGGCCAGCCTTCGCTCGCGGAGTTTGTGGAGTTGCGTGCTATATATATATATATATATATATATATATATATATATATATATATATATATATATAAATCCATATATAAATAGTGAGAGAGGGAGAAAAGGATACTTTGAACTCGCTATATCTACGTAATATTGGCTATCATCATGCCTGGCTGTTTCACCGGCAAGCCTTCTTTTTGTTTGTTTGATCATCGATTATTGGGCCAATATTGTTCGTTGACATGACCTTTATATAGATTTGCATATTCATCTACACGTGATTTCGACGAAGGTGATTGGGAAGAGGTGAAAGTGGTCGAAGGTGAATATCCTTAATATCATTTTTCTTCATTCGTATATATATACATCAATACGTGGGTGTGTGTGCTTTTCTAACGTGTTCCTGAGGGCTTACAACTAGTTGAAATTCAAAAATTCCAACTAGTCGCAATTCATAAATATTCAAGATCACTCATCGCGAGATCTCAAAAATCACTGCACCGAACGACTCCAAACTTTACAAGCTTCTTTCACATATCAAATAGCTGTGCTCAAATGACGGAATTTTTCCTCATAAGGGGAGAGATACCTTTAGGCGTGACAAAAATTTGACATTTTTAAAGATGAATTTTTTTAAGTAATCCTATGTAACAGCCAAAAGTAGTAAAAAAAAATATACTCTAAGTCTAAAAAACAGTGAAGAAATATTTCCATTGAAAAAATAATGAAAATCAGCAATTTTTTCCGCGCTCAAAGGTTTCTCACCTTGATCCAACCTTCATTTGTTTGTGTAAAAGAAGCATCCAAACGCTTTCCAGCGATACAATTTTCTCATCTTTATTCGTTCATCCGCCAATCACGGGGTTAAAGTTTGCATTGTTGGAATGCAGCCAACATTCATTCTTTTCAACTGCTCGATATTTTTTCCGTCGATTTAGGCTGTCAAGAACACTAAAACTGCACATTTTTATTACAGATTCATCACCTCGATTTGCAAAAATAATACTTTGGATAATTATAAAAATAAAGAAATGGCAAAATGAAGAAAAAAAGGGTTGCATTCCAACTATGCAAAGTTCGCAGTCATCAACAGTCGCCATTCGGACTGCATCCAGTTTTCGGGCGTTGAGTTCCCGCGAAGTTCCTTGATGCAGAAAGGTGGTCTTTTTCAAGGCAAGATATAATAAGTTTACAAAGTTCTAGAAATCTATACGCGCCCTCGCCACCGAGAGATGCGTTCACGCGATCTCGCGTGCAGGTAAGGAGAGATCGGTAAGCGCCTACACTCGCGTCTCGATTTATTTCTCCATTCGACCCAAGGGCACTTTCGGCCCTGCACACAGCGGCACTTTCGGTCCACCCCGAGGAAAGCACGAATACTTAATAACCACAACAATAATGAGTGAAACAATAATAATAATGATGAATTTATATTCTCGAGGATCTGCACGAAATCCGTTGCCGCGAAGCGTATCGTATAGCACTCGCGAGCTATCGCTACTCTTTTCACGAACTATCCGGATTCTCTTTCCAAGCTACTATCCTAACGTTTCAGTGCCCTTCGTGCGCTTGCTTCTCATACAATTTTGCTTTGCTTCATTTCACATCGAGTATTCGCGTTTCGTTTTCTTCTGCTCGGGCTCTCGTGTACAACTTCATCGTGCTCCGATCACAAGGCCCTCGTATTTCTGCATTAACGTTGCAACTGCTTTGGAAAGCAGATTTACGTCCGCTCTTTGCCATTACTCTCTCTTCCTTTCCTTCCCTTGATTTGCCACTTTTAACCGTATTTCCGGGCCCATGATCCGTAACTTACGACCCAGGAAACAGAGAAACGCGTGAAAAGGCAGAATTATGAATGATCAATGAACTTATGAATGGTAATGACATTTACTCGTGTCCTTCATTAAGCTAATTATTTTGAATATAATAATGGCAAATTTGCATTTTCATATTGACGATCATGATCGAATTGTTATTACTACATTCATTATTACGATTATGATTATTGCTGTCGATGACTTTTGTCCCATTTTGTATTCCTAGCTTTCGTGTTCTCCAGGTGGCCAGAGCCCACGAACGTGCCTTCGAAGTTTACTTTTTCAATAGCTACCTCGATGGTGTTGAACTTTTCGTATAGTTAGAATGCAACGAAAAGTCCTGGTGCTGAAGTTTGCATTGTTCTAATTCAACGAAAAATCTTTTTTATTTTATCATTTTTATTACTATTTACAGCCTTTTTTCCATGTTTAGGTGATCGACCCCTATAATAGCGATCTTAAAACATGTGTCAGTTATTATGGTGGCCTAAATGTGTCTAGGTGATCAACCCCTAATAGGGACCTTAAAACATGTTTCAGTTATCACGGTGGCCTAAATGTGCCGAAAAAACAGGACGATACGAAAAAAAAAAATACGATTCAAACTTCAATACCATGAAAATTATTTTTTATATTTTTGTCTACTCATTTTCATCATTCCACAAAGTCTTTTTTTACAGATTCAAATTCTACATTTCTAAATAATCACTCAAAAAAAAAAAATTCGAGGGATTTTCATCGATATTTCAAAAGACATTTGAACAATTAAAGAAGAATCCCTTTCATTGCATCCCAACGATGCTAACTTCAATCTCGTGTATCTCGTGGGTGCACGGAGCCGCGTTGGGGTCGACGAGATGCTACGTATTTGTCACAACTTCCCCAGCGGGTAGAAGGGCATGGCACAACGAGAAGAGGTGGTAGAGATCGTGGCATAGGGAAAAAAGGACGGGAAAAGTGTCTGAGAAACTCTGGCCATTTATCTGGTCAGACATACAGTCTTACTAACTCATTTCTAATGTACTTATTTTATATGCATACGCCGTACACATTGTGTGGTATATAAGGTAATATCATTTTTACCATTCTGAATTCTCGCTACGGATAGTACCTCGAGGCTTGTATATTATATATAAACATGTAGAACCGAGAATAACCTGTGGATTCTTCTCGTGATATCCATATACTTTATGGCTCTCCGAGGTACGATATCTCATTTTAACGGAAGAATACATCTACCCGAATTATTTCCAAGTTTTCTTGCGCCAAGAGTGATTTTATTATCGACTGCCTTTATTCCATCTTTTTCTCATTGAATCACGATGGTCTTCTGGTAAAGAGTACTCTTTTCGACCACCCTCGAATCTTCGTGGTATTGAAGTTTGCATCCTTAGGATGGAACAAAAATAGTTTCTTTTTGCATTGCCCTATTTTTTGCCACCTTTAGGCTACGATAAAAACCCAAAACATTTTTTTAAAGCCTGATTCGAGTACCATTACCTAAACTTGGCAACAAAGGATTCCGGTGGTATAAAAAATGAAGAAATTGAAAAATAAAAAAGAATTTTTGTTGCATGCCAACAATGCCAACTGCACATCATGAACTTTCATCATTCCCGACCTGACGTCCACCAAATACCGCAGATGTCTCTTCTGCATAAGTGCGTAAATTCCTATGGTTCTTTACCCCAATTGAGGATTTCTTCGCACGTCTCCAATTTCCCATATGTTTGGATGTCTCAAAATGACCTGACATTTTAAGAGGTCTTCTCACTTTAGACGCTAAACAAGGCTATTATCGTCCATTTTTTGATAGGTTTATATTATAGATATTGATATAAAAGTTGTGACGATTAATAAATACACTTTCGAAATACATAAGAAACGTATTTATTTATCTAAGTCACTATTTATAGACGAAAATGGTAGTTAAAAAATGTCCTAAAAAATTGTAGGTCTGCGCTGTTGATGAAATCTCGGAGATGGATCATTCGAAACAAAAAGATCAAACGGTTTTAGATTCAGTATGTTTAATGGCTATAGCGCACATCATACGATTTTTGGTATATGCAATAACAAAAAAGCGGACATTTTTCGAAAAAAGTGTTTTTTTCGCCGTTTTTGGCCAAATAAAAATAGTAAATCTCAAAATGTAAAAAAATCCTTCATATGCGCTATAGCTATAGTTGTAAAGAATATGTGGTTAAAATTTCATAAGGATTGGTTTAGTAGTTTCGAAGATTTTATCGACAAACAGTCAACATAATTGTTTTGAGCAAAAACGCGTTTAAAGTTTGTTTGGGTTACATACATTTTTTATTTATACATACAATTTTTATTTATTTATATCGAAAGTGTATTTATTAAGTGTAACAACTGTTACATCAATATCTATAATAGAAACTTATCAAAAGAAAATCGGTAAAAATGTCATCAAAAGAGTGAACGTTTGCAAACAGGGCCGAGGCGGCCATTCATCGGATATTGTGTTCCACACATAACCTCCATGTTTGTACCTTATATTAAACCAAAAACATTCGTACTTTTCAAATAAATAATGCGTTTTATTAATAAATTAAAATGTCAGGGTATTTTGTGCCTCCCTTTGTTTATGAAAAAATGTCGGCTTGTTCCAAGCCTCCGTCCGCAGTATGCATACTCCGAAGTGGCCGAATGTGTGGAGAAGCGACTGGAACGATCGTGAAGAGGTTCACAATACGACGGCAAGAAACGACCAGTGCGGAAGAAAATATCTGAAAAACTCTTGGAAATTGTTTCTCGGTTTTCTCATTCGGATCGTACGATGTATAGAGACACGAGCGTGCCGCGGGATATTGAACGCGCATAGTCACCAAAATACGAGCTTTTTGCAGAGTGTCACGACGAGGCGGACCTTATAGTTCAACATGGTAGAAGGGCTATTGCTGCGTTGGTTTGAGGTTGTACACAGGCCTGAGAATGTACAAAGTAAGACGGAGTAGAGCGAGAGAGATATATAGATAGATAGAGAGCGCGGGGAGGGGGGGGGGGTGAGCGAGAAGGCATGGGGTGGAAGGAAGAACAGAGGGACACAAAATAGCCGAGTCTCCGCAGTGGAAAAGGGTCGAAGGTCGATGACGTGCTGCCGTTCCAGCGAGCACTTCGGCCAGAGCATCCATGCAGCTCTACATCGATATACACCAACCGGTAAGCTACAAAGGGCAGAATAGACATATTCTTTACTGTCAGATCAAATAAGATACGACCCTCTGCTTGCAATCACCCGATGGCTATAGATGGAAGTACATATTGTAGCAAACTCGTTGCACAAGGCTCTAGCATCGAGCATGGCAAAACACACCTGCCCCACCGAGAAGAGGCCAATGACGACGACGATGGCGAGGATGGCGACGACGACGACGACCGGGAGCTGCCATATAGCTTGGCTCGAACTCGTTACTCTTCTTGGTGGTCACACATATATATATATATATATATACACATACATACATACATACATACATACATACATATATATATATATATGTCTCTCGCAGCACGCCAGTAAACTCGCCTAGGTACCTACATCAAGTGCCCACCTATCTAGCCTCCTACGTATCCTCGGTGTATGCCGACAGGAACTATGATGTCTGATGGCGCACCTCTTTGGGAATTTCCTTTGTACAAAGGGTTTCACCTCCGAGCGTCTTCACTCGAGGTTCCCTTCGAGAATCCTCGAGAAAAAAAAACTGTGTATCAAGTGGTTTTTTTTGCTCAGACACACCGTGACTGGAAACTCATGAAGTCTGGCCAACCTGGTAACGCTTACAGCATGATGGAAGGAAAAATCAAAGTTGGGAGGATATTTGGTTGGGAACTGGGACAAGAGGGCATTGGGGTTTTAATTTATTCATATTTGACAAATAAGGATGAAGAAATCGAGCTTGGCCTGCGCGTGCTAATGGAATCGTGGTATCAATGCGTCAGGAGCTAGGTCGAACCATTACTGTTGGTTGAAGTGACTGGATTGTTCATTGCCTCGTAATGATGATTGGTGATAGCAGATGATGATGAATACTGATAACTGATATAAGAATTCTCGTACGATATTACCTGATTATCGAAATACTTTGACTGCCTGAAGTCTCTTTTGGGACTACCAAGGCCTCTTACGAGGAACATCACCTGAGTGTCCGTCTTCGATTTTGTTGAAACTCATAGATGTGATTAAGCAGTGAAAACTATTGGACACATCTTCTTTTATCGGCGGAAAAACGGTTTTAAGGGTGGAAACTATCCCTCGAAGAAAGGCGTGTAGAGGGGGGATTTTTCAGTTCCGCTCACAAGCAGTCCAACGATCCGAGTGAAACAAAAACGAAAACTCTTCTAATGTAAAGCGATGAGAAATCCGCTACAGCATTATTGGGAAGAAAAAAATTAAATTATGGGGTGACACGCCTTGCTTTGAAGGGTAGTTTCCCTCTTGCGATCGTTTTACCGCCGATTGAAAAAATACGAGTTTCAACAAAATCGAAGGCGAACACTCCAGTGATGATTCCTGTCAGTCAAGAGTCTCTTAATTTCATCAGATGGGGGGAGGAAAGATGGTTTTACGTAAATTCAAACACTTTGCTGCCTTAAGTACTTCGTCAAAATCCTGAAGCTAGCTTTTAAAATGAAATTCACAAGAATCCATATTATCTTGCTCGTTCGATGGTATACCATGCGATAATAGGATCGATGATTATTCCTGTTTTCCTTTGGTAAAATGCATTTCACGAGAAGAACTGTAGCTCCAAAGTGATAGCCTGTGCAACGATGTAACTTATGTTCCGCAGACTTTCGATTATCGTCCTCGCGTAGTGCCGGGTACGCGATCAGCAGATGAAAAGGTGGAAAAAAATGTGAGCGGAAAAAAAGGCAAAGTTAAGTGAAATCGTGAGGGTGAAGCGAGGAGAACGAGAACGTGATAGAGGAAGAAAAAAAGACATCGGTTCAAAGAGAGAGGGAGGGAGGGGAGCGAGAGATGGAAAACGAGACGAAAGGGTGAGAGTAAAGGGATACGAGGGCGAGCTACGTACGAGGTGTGAGAGTTCGATAAGAGGCTGAATCGCACCTCGTAAGTATAGAGTCCCGTAGTGGTTTCATGGTATGTGGCACCATGGAGTTAATGTACGTACGTATATACGTATACGTGCATACTATGAACGCGTACGCCGGTACCACGAAACAAAGATGTCTGCAAATATGCATACCTAATATAACGTACAATTGGTAGATGGGTGCGTTCGTGCGTGGGTGTATATACGACGAGCACCCATATGTATCTCGAGATGGGAGGTACGTAAGGAATGCGCGACCCAGACTACCGCTCTGTACGCATTATCCTTACATTACGAGCCATTTGTTCGATCCAACTTTTATATACATATATATAAATATATATACATATCCATATGTATATATATATATTTATATACGTTATCTCGAGCGTCTTTTCTGTACCGAGAATCGTAAAGAAGACTTTTGTCTCCGACATGTGCTTGCAAATCTCCTTTTCTCCTTCCCTCTTCTTCACGTAACGTAATCCTTAAGGTGCATACGTAGAGAGGTCGAGCAAAAAATCAAATTGCCGGGAATGAATCCAGCTCGCGCGCTGAATTTATTCCTCGCTTTCAAGTGCTTCATAAATAAAATGCGTAATTTTCATGACGTTGAAGCTTGCATCGTTGCGACGAACAAAATTTATTTTTTTCATTTCTTCATTTTTATCATGATCTATAATTTTTCTTAACGGTAAGGCGGGAGACCACTGTGACGGGAAAAAACATTTTTTTGGTATTTTCTCAAAGTATACGTATTCAAGAATATGTGAAAAAATGTCAAGCTAATATATTGAAAATTGACAAATTTAGAGACAATTTAGAGAGAAGGTAGCACAATAATTTATGTTGACTAGAACTTTTAATCGTGGTCGAACGATTTTCAATTTTGAAAAGCTTACATTTCCGTAATTGCAGTAGCTACCGTTGAACGTAGCCGCTTTTTTTTTAAATTTAGTATTCTTGAAACCCGCGAATGTAAGTCGATTTTTTGCCAAAACTGCACTTTGTTTTATGAATACACGCCATCTCGTGGATTTTTTTCTCAACAAACGCCTTCGGACAACGAGAACTACATTTATGTAGATTATACAACTTTTTACTTCTATTTTTCAGACCAACCATTGTCAAGTTATCAACCCGGCAGTTGGAGCACATTTTTATACAGATGCTCTATTAACCTCAACAACGTTGTTAATTTTCAATTTTTCGAATACAAAATTGACACGAAATGAGTTTGATGTACGCTACGATTTTTTGCTACGCTACGGTTTGGATGATTTTCGTACCCAAAGTGGGCGAAAAAAAATATAAGCAGTAAGAGAAAAGCTGACTTTCGTTGCATTACAACGATGCGAGCTTCAACATCATTATTTTTCGACATTATTTGACAGAGAGAACTCTGCTAGACTGAGGTCGGAAATGCTTTGAGAATTCTTTTTCCCATTTTCGTTTTTTCCAGTAAGATTGTGGGAAAACTCTTTGCAGTTTCTCTCGGGCAAAACTCGTCCCGATTCTTGTGACGTTCTTCATGTCTATCTAGCCGTGTGTGTGTGTTGCGTGTGCACATGCAGCACGGGCCACTAACGAGATAAGTACATAATACGGTGTGCGCAGGAAGAGCCGGTCGTCGTTGCGACGGTTTTGTAAGTACAAGAAGCGAGGCCGGTTACCATCAGGAACTAGATAGCGTCGAGATTCCCGTTCTGTGTTACTCCCCGAGGAAAACCTCGCCCCCCCTCTCTCTCTTTCGCTTGCTCTCTCCTCGTGTGTATTCTCGAAAACGTGTGCAAGATTCTCCGGGTCGTTGGATGCGTACTCCCACACGGCCCTCTCTCTGTCTTCCTCTCTTTCTCTCACACACACAGACGGTAGCTTTCTCTTCCACCTTTTTGCAAACGAGAAAGCGCACAGGTATTAGGAGACTCTTATGACTCTCCACACATACCGTCTCGCCTCTTTCTCCCTCGCATTTGGCAAAGCACTTCGGGTCCTCGCAGTTCCACTAGAGTACGGATGTACCGAGTTAACGGGTTGGAACGAATAATGGAGAATGGAAGAGACATGGATGCAGAAAGGGTGTGTGTGTGTGTGTGAGAGAGAGAGAGAGGGAGAGATTTAATTTATTACATCCCTGGGGAATAACAGCTATCGCCCAAATATGGCCGCTAAGGAACCATCATATGAAATGATCCTCGAAAAAAAAACAATCTCTGCATCCAAAATGGAGAAGAGAAAAAACGTAATAACGAAAAAAAAATTAAAATCAACTTCTCAACTTCTGTATCGCTGACATGATTCCCATTTTTACGAACCTCCACGAACCCCCTTAAGGGAGTACGCCACTGTGACAGGCCGAGAACGGTCATTTTTTCCTAGGTTTTTTGTCGTTCAGTAGATTATTTATTCGGGATTTGGGAAAAAGGTGTTACTAAGTATACAGTGAACTCAATTCGTGTGAATTTTTATTTAGAAAAATGTATAAATCAACAACGCTATTGGGGTGTAAGAGGGCATGTGCATAAGAAATGTGGAACTTTGGCCGAATCGCTAACTTGAGAATGGTGAGTCTGTGAAATGAGAACGTTTTATAATCTATATGAATGTAGTTTATTTTTATTTAAAAAAATCACGAAGTGGCGGGTGATTATAAAGCAAAGTTTAGTTTTTGTGGATTTTTTACGTATATTCGGGGGGGGGGGGGGGGGGTAAAAATACTAAATTGCGAGAAGAAAAACGCCTACGTACAACGATAGCTACTAAAATTACCGAAACTTTGTTTTTTCTTAAATGGAAAATGCGACAATTATAGCTAGAGTTAGGTGATGGCGAAGTTGAAGAGAAAAACGCAATTGAAAGTTTTAGTATATGTAAATCGTTGAGCTTCCTGCTCTCGCTATATCGCCTGTACTTGACTACAATTTTCCATATTTCGACTCAATTGGTGTCCTGCCTTGAGGAACCATCATGTACAATTATCCAGCTCCGAAAAAAAGCCTGAACTCTCCATGAAAAATGAAACAGAAAAAAAACGAACTAACTTATAAAAAAAAGGAAAATTACCATGTCAACTTATGTATCGCTGATTTCCTTTCAGGAATCTTCACCGCTTCAACTTTCTGAAGCTGCCTGATGAAGCTCTTTACTCAACAACTCTCTTTGACCTGGCTTCAATGATTTCGCCACCTGATAAAAGTTTGACAACTCCTCTCGAATGTATTTTGACACTTGGTCCGAGTATCCGCTCGAGTTTCCTCCACGTGGTCCAGTCTCGCTGAATGATAAATTGTTTTTTATTTGTTCCGAACGAGGACGTTTTATTTTTCTTCGCTTCGCAAGACCTTCTTATTTTACGCTCGTTAGTTTGGGCGTCAGACGATAAAGTCTTTGCTTCCTGCTTATTAGAGAAGTTTCCACGTGGGGGAGGTGAGTGCACCAGGCGAGACGAAACTCGACAAAGAATTCGAGGCACTCTCTGTCGCTAATAAGCCATCATCGTAATTGGGGATAATTGACTAATTGCTGGATATTCGCTCGGGCCATAGGATCCGGTCGGTGTACACTATACTGCATATCTGCTATAGGTATACACGAAAGCCTCAATATAAGCATCAGGCTGACGTTAATATGATTTACGAAAGGCCCCCCCTTTGACCCTCCGCGACCTCTCTCGGACTCGGGCCCTGAGAATCAATTTATTATGTCGAGGCCCTCTTTTCCTATCTCTTTCTCTCTCTGCCTCTCCATTTACTCCGCGTTACTCTTCGGCAGCTCATGGCTGAGCAATATCGAACAATCTAGCTTCGAATGTATCTGCCCCATGTAATTGCACCTCCCGACGTCCTTCGTCCAATATTAATCTACATGTAGCGCATCTTTGGTCCTACGAACAGTCGAGCATGTCGAGACAATGTCTGGCACCGAATTCCTCCGCTGTATCGCGCACTGTAGGTGGACCTGAAAAATTATCATTGCCAAGCGTGGGCCAAAGTACGACGATTGCTTTATCACTGTACCTACGTACGTCTCTGGGTGAAGTCAAATAGCGCCAACATGTATCTACGTCCTTTGGAAAAAAAAAGACCCGAAGGTAAACGAACAAATTAAGGAAAAAAATTTCGCACATAAAAAAATAGAGATGATTGAATTGTTATTATCATTATACTATATTTAATTGATTAAATTCTTTCCGGCAGGTGGCATTTGGGATTCTTTTTTTATCGTCTTTCGACGGGGAAAGAGATAAATATTTGGTTATTTGCAATAATTAAAAAAAACGAAAAATAATATCACGATAAGTAGATATTGATTATTATTAACTAAATTTTGTTTGTGCAATTTGTTTCGACACATGCCATTTTGATTTTTATCTCATTTTTTGAATTTCGTCCGGAAGGAGATAAATTATTTTTTATTTGCAATTATTTGCAGTCACCAAAAGTAATTAGTACACAAACAAAACATAATTGATATATAATTGAATTGTTATTAGTAACTAAATTTTATTAATACCATTTTCCGGCGGGTGGCATTTTGAGCTTCCATTTTGTTGTCTTTCGTCCGGAACGAGATAAATTATTTTTTATTTACTATTATTTGCAATGATACCTAAAATAATTCGTACAAAAACAACATATTTGTTGGTTTTGTACAAATTAAATAGTAAATTATTATATTAAAGTAAATTATATTAAAGTAAATTATATTATATTAAAGTAAAATTATATTAAAGTACATTATTATTTATATATAATTAAATTGTGTGTGTAACTAAATTTTATATTATCGCCATTTTTTCGGCAGGCGGCATTTTCAATTTCCATTATTTTGTCTTTCGTCCGGAACGAGTTAAATTTTTGTTCATTTGCAATAAGTTGCAAATAAACAAAAAATAATTTACCTAGTTTTATCATTTTTCGTGTCTTATGTCCGGAACGAGATGAATTATTATTTATTCGCGATAATTTAGAGATAAACAACAAATAATTTGTGGATAATTAAATCGTTATGATTATCAACTCAATTTTATGGATACATCTTTTTTGGCAGGTGACATTTTCCATTTATATATATAATAATTTTTTCTGCATTTCATTCGGAACGAAACAAATATTTGCTCATTCGCAATATTTAGCAAATGAACGAAAAACAATTTTCAGATAATTACATTACCGTTATTATCAACCAAATCTTATTAATTCGATTCTATTCTGCAAATCGTATCGCATTTTTATAGTTTTTTTTTGCCTTTCGTCCAGAATGAAAAGTTTGTTTATTTGCACTAATTTGCAAATAAACAAAAAATAATTCACAGATAATTAGATTCTCATTATTATCAACGGAATCTTATTAATTCAATTCTTCTCCGCAGCTGGCATATGTTGAATTTTAATTTCTTTATTCTATCTTTTGTCCGGTACAAAACATACCGCTGTATTGCAAGTACGTGCTCGCCTTGTGTCACTCGCATTTTGCATAACTCGTCCGCTTCAACACAAATTAAAAAAAAAATTTAAAAAAGAGCAGAACAATTTTTCTCCAAATGGTGTCAATATGCACGCGCTTTTGTAACTTTTCAACTACTTTCGCGAGATTTATATTCCGAAGAATGTGCTTTTTCAAACTGTTCACGCGTCAGGCAAACACGGCCATGCAGTAACAAACAGCCACGTTATAACCACTAGCCAGCGATTTGCGAGTTGAATCTCTCTCACGTTGCTCACGAGCTGCGGCTTGAAAAGGAAAAAAAAAAAATATATATATATATATATTCTCTTTTTTCTGATATACATATATATATATACGTCAAAGCGTTGACAACGGTGGAGAGTGCGGATGGGTGGACGAACGAGCCCGCGTAGACACGACATCCTCAACCGCGGTTGAGTTATCGCGCTCGACCGGTGAAATTAATTTTACACGGACCTACCTCCCTGTCTCTTTCTCTCGCTTTATGGTGCCCAGAGGGGTGAGTTGAAAACTAGTGTCTCTTTGTGACCCGAACGTTACACTTGCCAACTCTTTTTTTTTCTTTCATATTTCACGTCTCTCTTCGCCTCCTCCCTGCCCAGCTCTCGCCGAGGGAGGACCGTGACCATGGAATTCCATGCGGGCAATCCACTTGAAGGGACCTCCAATTTCAGGGCCCCCAGCGTTTTTTTTTTACATATGCGTGCACAGGTCGTCAACGCAAACAGCAGACATTATTTTACGTGATCTACAAAAAAGTGTACTGGTCGCGTGATAAGTTTTATTTATTTATTATTATTCGATATGCAATATTCGCACTTGAGGCGGCATATGCATTTATAACGATAGAAAAATCTATTTCTTTTTTTTTCTTCTTCAAACGGTGAATCTGTATATGTAGAATATTTTCCGGAAGTTTCAAAGCGAAATTCGAAAAACTTTAAACGTTACAGCCAGTCAACGCTGTGCGTCACCGCTCAGATTCGGAGCGGGCGTAAACTTCAAACCCCTTTTCCTCATAACTGCATTTTCGAATTTGGCGTGCAGGATTCGAGAATTGTTTTAGAAAAACTACTTTTTCATTCAAATTTTACAAAAAATTCCGTAGAACGTCGATTTTTTTGTGATTGAGTGCTATTCTCTTGAATTTTATTTTTCAAATTTCAATTACTGTCAAATAGAAACTATACGTTTCAATAAAAAAAATTTTGAATTTTTTTGCAAATCAACGTCTACGGGAAGCTGTCGATTTGCAACTTTTGCGGTAACCTTGCCGTTACACTCTACCATAGCCCGGCCACTTTGATGATAAATGCATCAAAAAAAATGTTTTGTATTCTTAAATATACTATTCAAGTATACCTACAGTTTGATAAATGTGGAATAACACTATTTCTTAGATTAAAAAATCGCTCAAAGTTGCTTAATTTTTTTTCGTCTAAATGTATATCCCGCCTTAAAGGAGGGCACTGTGATGGGCTGAAAAAGGTCGTTTTTGCCGCTTTTTTGTCTGCTAGATTATTTATTTGGGACTTGGCAAAAAGTTATGTTGTTAAGCATAAATTTACCTTAAATATCGTGTAAATTTGTATTTGAAATGATTATCTTTTACGAATCTCGACGGCTTTAACTCTCTGAAAGGAGGGCACTACTATGACGGGCCGAAATTGTCATTTGAAATTGTTGTCATTTGATGGGCCGAAATTGTTCATTTGAAAGCATTGAAGATTAACAACGTTATTGAGATATAATAGAGCCTCTGTATAAGAAATGTGGTCCAAAAACGGGATCGATGAGTTCGTCCGAACAATAAAAATAAAAAACTTTTATAATATATATAAATATAATTCACGTGGTACAAAGCACTTTTTCGAAAAAAAAATCATAACATGACGGGTGTTCAGAGAAAAGTGTAATGTTGGCGAAATTTTTACCTATATTCGGGGGTGTAAAAATACAAAATTTCGGGAAAAAAACCGCTACGTACAGCGATAGCTACTTCAATTACGGAAATTTAGCTTTGTTTTAACTTGAAAATCGGACAATCGGACTAGAGTTGTGATTCCAGCCAGGTCGAGAAAAGCCGTTTCGAGAAAAGCGCGATTAAAAGTTTCAGTATACGCAATACGTTGCGCTACCCGCTCTAACTAGATCGTTTGCAACTTTAATTTTCTATATTTTATCTTGATGTTTTTTTTTTCCGCATATTCCCAAATGCGTATACTTCGAGAAAATGCAAAAAAATGGTTTATTATACCCGCGGTGTTTCACCTCAAAAAATGACAAAAATCATACTGTGCTTCATCTATTCATGTGGTACGTTGCAGTATTACATTTTATATTTGCTTTTTAAAAAATACAGAGGTCTGCGCTGTCGATATCGGATTATTGTCCGTTATTTTCCAAACCGCCATAGCCATGTAACATATTAATGAGTTTTTTAAAATCATTTCGTTTCTGTCGAAATTCCGCCCGAAGTTTATTTTAATAGTGCATTGCTCCGGACGGGCCGTTCGTTTTTCACGTCGAATTAAAAAAAAAAAACTCGAATGCGCTCTCTCAACGATGAATCGTGTTACATCGTTTTTTCGCGATATTTTTCTGCAAATAAACGCTTTGATTTCCCCGCGAGCAGTTCGCCGAAGTGATAAAAAAAAATATGTATACACGCCAATGTCATGTACGAATGCTCTATGGAAATGCCAACGAAACGCGGAAGTATTACATACAAAATCCGTGAAACTCGAAAATCGATCGGTTAAATGAAAATAAAATGAAAAAAACTCTCTCCTCGTGTTTTACTGGCATGCAAAATTGCAGATAAAAGAATACACGAGTTTGATTCGGTTTTTTCCAGTGTGGAAAAGAGTTCGAAAGGTACGTTCGATCTATCACATCTCGATGGATAAAAAAATTTGGAGCGTCGCAGAGCTCGAGCAGAATTTACAAATAACCGCAGGCACGTGCAGAGAGAAACAAAAGAAGCGATGTAAAAGTCCAACATTTATAAATGCACACAGGAGGTAGAAATACATTTCACATTTATCGATATTATATAAATATTTTTTAACCAATGAAAAAAAACTGCTATTGATGCGATAAAATAAAAAAATCAAGTGAATAAATGTGAGTCCGAATGTTTCGCGTGAGTGGAAACGCATCGAAAATAACGAGGACCCAAGTGTGTGCACAGATAAATCTGAAAAATATCTCCAATTATTTCCAACGATATTTCGCGCTCCATTTCGTTCTATCGGCGAGTGGCTCGACCACCCGGAAATCATGAGAATTCACGAGCTGCCAATTTTTCTCTCGCTATAGCGACGCGCCTGCGATCTCGACGACTGCGATTGCGGCCGATCAAAGATTGCTCCCGGGCTTTGTAAGACGAGAACGAAAGAAAAGAAAAAGACGAGCGTCCACGGACGTTCGTAGGGAAGTAGAGAACGGACGAGGTACATCCGTATAACCCGTAACGATACGAGAGTGGAGGGCGGCTCTCAGCTGACGAAAGGAATGACAAAAAGGAAACGAATAGAAAGAAAGAAAAGGAAAGAAGAAAGAAAAAAGAAAAACTGAACGATCAGGAGTCGAAGAGCGATCGGCGAGAGGGTTGACCGAGCCCTTCTTGTGACTCTCTCGCGGACAGTTTATAATTTGCAAAAATTTACCGTCAATCGCGATAAGACGACCTCCCGATGTTTGCCAATTAGCGAGAGAGTCGTGGCTCCCTCTGTATTTACGGTGCACGACGGGTGTCGGCTAATGGCAAAGCTTTCTCTCTCTCTCTCTCTCTCTCTCTCTCTCTCTCTCTCTCTCTCTCTCCTCTCCTTTCCTCGCTCTCTTGTTCTCTTCCAGAAGACAACGAGTAGCGAGAGGAGACACAGGCCGATGAGACTTCGAGGAGCGCACGCCATTCGAGTACGTCCATAGAAGAGCACAAGAAAGCTCCGCATAGCCAAACGCCATTGGCATAGGAGTAAGTAACGTTCAACCGTGAATCTCCAATGATTTCTATACACTCTCTTATACTTCTCGCATCGTGTTCCATTCGGAGGACGAAAGAGAAAAATCGCGTGCAAAGCCGCAAAAAAAAAGGTCAAGTGCTTCCTGTGTACTCACGTGATCCGCCACTGTGCAGTGGACTTCTGCAACGCTAGTCTTGTAACGTTTGTTGACAAATACCCAAGGTACTTACCTAAAACAGAGAAAAATCGAGAACCATTAATTTCAAGGTGCAAGCCTTTAGATGTATGTGACTATTCTTTGAGATCTTAATCGAATATTATTTGGAACCGTTGACAATTGATAAATAATGATTAATCTGTAAGACGTAAAAACTAGAAAAAAAACTAGAATCGTTAATACGTGGAAACTAGAGAAAAAAACTAGAATAATTAAGACGTAAAAACTAGAAAAAAAACTACAATCATTTAGACGTAAAAACTAGAAAAAAAACTACAATCATTTAGACGTAAAAACTAGAAAAAAAACTACAATCATTTAGACGTAAAAACTAGAAAAAACTGAATAGTACCTCGGGAAAGCATTGATCGTTAAGAATTGATAATTTAGAATGATTTATTATTGGATTGGATTAAAATATAAGCGGAAATTGCGACTTGTAAAGTTTGTTAATAAATACCCAAGGTACGTACCGAAAAGAGAGAAAAATAGAGAATCATCAATTTCAAGGTGCAGGCCTTTGAATGTGACTATACTTTGAGATCTTGATCGAATATCATTGGGAACCGTTGACAATTGATAAATAATGATTAATCATTATGACGAAATAGCTGATAGTTTATGAATAATACCTTGGGAATAAGAATTGATCATTAAGAATTAATGATTTAGAATTATTTATTATTGCATTGGATTAAAAGATGAGCGAAAATTGTGTCTTGTGTAGTTTGTTAACAAATACCCCAGGTACTTACATAAAGCAGAGAGAAAAATGGAGAACCGTTGATTTCAAGGTGTATGTCTTTAGATATACGTGGCTATGCTTCGAGATCTCAATCGAATATTATTTGGAA